>JAZEWT010000014.1:14966010-14982024 GCA_036362905.1 Mordacia mordax | reverse complement strand
GTTTCCGGGATAGGCTCCGGCTCACCGTGACCCTATATAGGATTAAGCGGTTTCAGATAATGAGATAAGATGAGACAATTGAAGCAATAAAGGGTATATTTTTTTACATTCTCTTTACATGACGCATACGTAGAAATCAAGAAATTAAGACGTTTACTTTCTTCTCAGTTCATCAGCAGGACTAGTCTACAAGAACATCATTACCGTCCTATGATGCTATATACACAGCAAAATACACCGATCCAGAGTATCGCTTTAACACGGTATAGTTAAGTGCTCTTAGCAAGCACTTGTAGAGGTCAGCACGGCATACAAAGGGGTGTCTTTGTTTCCCTCATGGCAATGTTTACACACCAGATTACATACTCATTTGAGGCTGAGTCGAGCTAAGGGAGACCCAGGACCAGTTCAGAAAGACGTCACTGATATTGGCCATGAGCGGAAATTAAACTTAGGTGTCGCTAACCCCGACACTTCTGCTCCCCTGCTATGCACATGGCACCCCACAAAGAACCCAAACACCCCAAACCATAACCGATGCAAATCAATACAATGAGAAAAAAAGTCTCCACGATGTGTGGAAACCTCTGTCCATCAATATCTCCCCCCTATAGAACCCTAACTCCACCGACTATTGGGCTGTCTCCAATTGCTAAATGATTATCAGTGACATGATTGCGTTTTTGCATTGAATAAGTGAATTTAGCAATGCAGAATTTGGCTGAATTTATTTATAAACACCCATCATTCCAGCATGCAGTGAGCTTAGACTGGCGTTTGATACAGCAACCGGTGGCATTTCGTTTTATATTTTAAAGTCCTGATCCCCCTTCTGGGATCGTTCCATTACCATCCTAGAATATCGCCCAAATCCAGAAGAACATGGGCAAAATATAATGGAATGGCACGAAATGAAAGCCCATCAAAGGCCTCCTCATTCGAGACCAAAATATGTCACTTCTTGGGTCTGACATCCCTCGAAGACACGAGTGCCATCATCCATTTCAGAAGTTCAGCAGGCCAATGGTACACTCATCTCCTCCACGAAATGGAAAATTAAAGGCGAACCGCAGCGCAGCTGTGGCCACGTGACCAAAATGATGGACGACATCGTAAATATCCGCGATGTGCGCTTCTTCAACGCAGGAAGAGTAAGACTGCACGAAAGACATAGAGAAACATAAAGTTATACAGAGACACATCGAGATGCAGAGATATATAGAGACACAACGTAGGAGGAGTACTGGGAACGCACAAACTCTCCCCCCATGTCCTGTCGTGAGTGACAGCCCTGAACATTGACAGTTATCTCCTAGACATTGTCATTAGCAAGAAGAATATTTTTCCACAATCCGGCAAGTTGCATTGAAGGGTATAGCCTTCCTCCTTCACCAGCAATAAGCACACCCTTGCGTGAACATGAAGACTCCTCCACTCATCTCCACAACTCCCATCTCCATCTGTCTCCTCCTCGCACAGCGCCGTCTCATATTGGAGCATTTAACGAATTGCTAGACCACTTTTGACACACGAGGACCATTATTCTACCTCAACACCTTGGCAGCACCGAGTCTCCAGCTACAAATAAATATGTAGAGTACGTATAAAAATTACAAGGGACTGGAATACGTTGGAACTTTGGATGAATATTAAGTCAAAACTGGCTCAATGTATTTTATAGAATCATTTAAAAGCTTTTCGATATGGGCAGCAATAAGAAAGACAAAGTAATGCCACGGGTGGAAGGGTTAATAATGGCTTGCCATTATTTATCATCTCTCTGCCACGCAAAAAGCATTTGTCATTGTAGATATGGCGTTACCTTAAAGATATTAAAAATGACATACTGGAACCTTTTCGGTGCAGTCTTCTTCCCTGCCTTTGAATTTTAACAAGGGCCCTGGGAAATTGATGCTCACTTTTGTGTAATTACACTATTGAAACCATGCAGCAGTGTGTGAAGTGACACTTTTAAGTTTTATGTCCGACCGCGACCTTAATTGATAGTTCTCTGTTTATACTGCGCAAGCGTGTGGAGCATCGACCCCCAACAGTATTATAATTTAGCAGACGCCCTTATGCAGGGCGACTTAAATCATCGCATATATACACATTTATGATAAACAAATACGAAATAAAGAAACCGGCGATGGACCGGCGTCCCGTCGTCGGGTGTATTCCTGCCTTACGCCCTGTGTTTCCGGGATAGGCTCCGGCTCACCGTGACCCTATATAGGATTAAGCGGTTTCAGATAATGAGATGAGATGAGGTTCCCAAAACATTATCGAGTGTCAAAGTGTTGTTGTCAGACCTGCAACAGTTGCACCGCGACGGGGGCAGGGTAGCAATGCAGCGAGCCTTGGAAGTTTGAGTGGTTGAGATGAACCCACTCATACCATCCCCTACCCCTCGACAGGAAAATCCAATCATCACACGTATCGGTTGTTCTCCAGCCGTTATCTGACACAGCATTTTTAATAATTAAAGTCACTGATATACTGATGCAGTCTTCCCCAGCTCGATGTATGAGAATTGCTCTTAAAGAGGTGCTCTTTCAGGATAGCCGTGTCAGAGCGTTCGTTCGGTGTCTTTCATGATGCATCCCCGTCCATTGCGGTGTTATTTTTTTATCAACAGGCAACGTCGAAGGCGAATTGTCATGGAATAGCGACAAGCAACATTCCTTCGAGAGAGAGGGGGGGAGCGATCGATGTGGCTCTCCCGAAAGAGCAGCTTTTCGAAACAATCATCAACGATTGAAGGACAATGCATATGTTTTCAAAGCTTCCTGTTTGCATATTTTGCCACAAGTATATGTGGCTTTTGCAAACTAGACACATTGTGAAATGTGTCGATTATGGTGTTTTAAGATCTTAATACGTGTACAATTACCAGCAATGGTAAAAAAACCGGTTCACTTATTACATCAACGTATCCTGTTGTCAAAAAGGGTCCTTTCATGCGTTAGAATCCAAAGAGACTGCTACATAATAATGTCACAGATTCTGTTAATCCTTTCACGGATGAAGGCTCCCTGTTTGTGTTTCGATCATCGGGCATTAGTGGGTTGTTTGACCATACTTCACTATGCTGGTCAATGCTGGGATGTGAAGGGGAAGTGAAACAGAACTGGATCAGATATCAGTCATCACTGATGTTCGTCACGACCGGAAATCGAACTCAGGTTACATGATGCAATACGCGAATCACTGCGCCACTACTCCGCCTTAAAACTACCACGTGGTAGAACTGTGTGGATTCCAATGTTGTACCAATTTATCAACAGAGCATTTCTCAACAGCGTGATTTAAATCAATCACAAAGATTTACGAATCCCAGCTGCCACCTGGTATTCAAAATATATCCCATAATTAATCACATGGAGAATCTTCATGGGCGTGATGCTCAAGCATTTGCATCAGTTTGGTTATATTATACCAGAGTTGCCAAGCAGGTCCAGCCTTGGGTGGGGGAATCAGTAACCACCTTGAGCACGGGGCGGCGCGGTCGCCCAGTGGGTAGCGCTGACGCCTCACAGCAAGAAGGTCCCGGGTTCGAATCTCTCGGCTCGGGTGCCTTTCTGTGTGGAGTTTACATGCTCTCCCCGTGTCCGCGTGGGTTTTCGCCGGGCACTCCGGTTTCCTCCCACAGTCCAAAAGCATGCTCCTGGATAGGTTGATTGGCTCGCAGACTAAAATTGTCCCGCAATGCCCGGCGATGGACTGGCGTCCCGTCGTCGGGTGTATCCCTGCCTTACGCCCTGTGTTTCCAGGATAGGCTCCGGCTCACCGTGACCCTATATAGGATTAAGCGGTTTCAGATAATGAGATGAGATGAGACCTTGAGCACGAAACTTTCGCGGAGCACCAATAATGAACGAGAGGCACGGTGCATTTGCAGAGCGATAGAGAACCGCAGTGGTAAACAGATAAACACAGACACGTACACAGAAGACACATCGCTGAGGATACACAGAGACAGGGAGAGATCCAAACACAGAGAAGAAGACACATGGATGTCGCTAGATGGATGTTTATTTTTACAGCAGAAAGTATCCAGTGAGCTCGGAAGCTCTGGATACGGGAATCTTGCAAAACAACACTGGCTCCTATCTCTAACATGGCTCCAGACTCTGGATGCGACAAAAGATAAAGATCCCCCGCATGACCTGAGCAGACTGCAAGGTCAGTGCCGTCAGCGAGTACCTATTAAGGTCGACACGACACATGCGGAGGTGGGTAACAAGCACCATGCCCGGCCGCCTTTGTCTACTAAGTGGCAATGGTTACACATTGTGCTAGGTCTCATCTGAGGCTGAGTCGACATAACGAAGACCCATTGCCGGTTCTGAAAATCGTGACTCGTGTTGGCCGTGGGCGGGATTCAATCTCGGGTCACCGGGTTCGTAGCCCAGCGCGCTAACCGCTGAGCCACCACTCTCCATCACCAGCACCACCCCCTCTACCCCATAGGAGCATATATATTGTTGTTTAACCAGGACAGTGGTATGTTAAGATTTACCCAGCTGTCCAGTTGAGTCTAAAATATTCATTAAGTACAGCAAGCCCGGGGAATCGGGAAACACAGCATTAAAGGGCTGGCATGCAATAAAATGATTTGTACAATCGTGTTGGAATTATTTGATCTTGTATGAAGAATGTATTCAGTCCTGCATACTGCTTCGAAATGCACCTTGCCTGGAACGGGCCCCGTGGTGATTTCACAGCCCCTTACTCGTGCTGTGGATGCATCTGTGTGTAAAGGAACAAATACGTTTTTAACCCTAAAACCGTATTGTTTGCGGAAGCAGGAATATATATATATATCCTCAGCAGAGCAATGTCAAACAGTTACAGTGCACAGGAGTGATACACGGTGGTAATGAATACATTTAGAAAATCTGGTATCGCAACAAAACGAATTAATGACTTTGATCTTGGCAGACCCTGTGTATATTATTTTTACTCGCACACCGATCACAAAGCCTGTCACGAGCCGCCATTTCATGCATCACATCCCCCACGCAAATGCAACTGCTTTGCTAATTCCGTAAGCATGCCGGTGCTGCAGATGCGGTGATTTCTTAGAGCGATGCATAGGATTTGTCTTCCTTCTGCCTCTCAGACACTGATGATGCACGGCCTAAGAAAATCCATGCAAATCCATCTGCACACACCCAACAGGAACAACACCGCCTCTAAATCATCACTAAGGGCTGGCGACATCACCATTGCCAGGATATGTGACCCTGGGCGTGACGTGTTTATTTAATTATTATCGTAGGTATTATTAGCTTTGTACAAATTGATGTGGGCGGCACGGTGGCCCAGTGGGTAGCGCTGTTGCCTCACATCACGAAGGTCCCGGGTTCGAATCTCGGCTCGGGTGCCTTTCTGTGTGGAGTTTGCGAGTTCTCTCCCCGTGTCCGCGTGGGTTTTCGCCGGGCACTCCGATTTCCTCCCGCAGTGCAAAAACGTGCTGCTGCATTGATTAATTGGCTTGCAGACTAAATTGCCCTCAGTGCCCGGTGATGGACTGGCGTCCTATCGTGGATATATCCCTGCCTTGCGCCCTGTGTCTGCCAGGCTAGGCTCTGGCTCACCGCGACTCTGTACAGGACTAAGCACGTTTCTGACAATGAGATGAAATGAGACAAGTTACTGTTGTGAGAATGCTTAGTTGTGCAAGCTTAAATGTTACTCATCTCATCTCACTGTCAGAAACCGCTTCGTCCTGTACAGAGTTGCGATGAGCCGGAGCCTATCCCGGCAGACACAGGGCGCAAGGCAGGGATATACCCACGATAGATAGATCCTATGGCCGAATCAAGCAGACTCTGTCCAATCTCATCAGATCTCAAAACTAAGCAGGATGGCCCTGGATATGCCTTGGATGGGCAAACACCCAGCACACCAGGTTGTCAGGCATTTATGGAGCTGAGCTGTGTTGTGAGCAATAGAGGGCATTTAAGTAATATCCACAGTTGAACTATGCTTCTATGCTCCTGCCTCTATCCTTCCCGCTTTTTACCAAGCTATGCTGACCAGTGTAGTAAAGCATGGTCAAATAAGCCTAATGATCTGCATAGCATCATGAGGCCTTCATCCCACAGTGGCTTGATGAAGGGCTGCACATGCAGATTGGATGGTAGTACATTGCCGAATAATGACTTTACTAAGCTACAGTAACAATAACAAATTGACTTCATTTTCTTTATTGCATCGCTTACATTAAATGAAAGCCACATTTCTTTCTAATTGTCCGTTTGAGCGTGCGGGTAATTGTTACAACCATAATTTCTCACTAAATTATAATTATTCGGCCTACCGCAGTTTCTCCACGACCCCGTTTTTTGCACGAGCTGTAGCCCACGGACGTTCGACCAAGGCTGCACAACTTATGTTGTGACGAGGGCCAGTCCCAAATAAAGTAACCTGGCCCAAGGGCCACAAACTGATCTGAACCCCCACTCCTTCTCCACATTCCCCCTCTTCTTGCAGGCTCAGAGATCATTCACATTAGGCTACAGTGGTTTAGGCTTTTGTCAAAATAGGAGATCTTTTTAACATAGGCCAAACATTAATTACACAGTTTTAAAAACATTTTAATTTATTTGCAATTACGCCTTACAGGCCAGGTATAATGTGTTGCTGGGATGGCAATGGCACGCGGGCCGTATGATATGAACACTCCTGAGTTAGATGCTCTGCCAAATTTGTCTTGAATGACAGAAACGGTAATACTAATCTCCACCAAGTGAGGATGCTCAGCATGTAACCTTCAGATTCAAAAAGGCACACTGCTTGTTTGACTTGCCTCTACACACTATCCATTATGCCAGAACATTTTATGTTGTGGTTGAATGCTAATATGTGGTATTTCGCTTTTAATACGTTTTTTATCGTGCAGAGAAAAACACAGATTCTCCGAAATGCATGTTTTTTTTTACATATCCTCTATATAACTTACTGAAACTACACAATACCTCAATGCTAATGTCAGGCTACATAGATAGATGGATGTTTATTATTCCAGCAGAAAATACCCAGTGAGTTTGTAAACTATGGTTGTGGGATTCCTGTGATAAAACATTCCATCTGACCGACGTAATAACATCTAAAACAAATTATTCACGCCAAAATAATGAGTACATTTATGAATAACAGTAATCATTCCATGCAGAAAAATAAGCAAGAATAATTACTACACATAAATAAAACATTTCTGACGTAGATGTTATTGATGGTTTTTATAGCTATATATGTTATTTAAGCAACATAACAGTACCGACTAAATAATTCAACAATACTGTTGACCAGAAAAAAAAACACTGATTTAGCTTAAAATGTAAACAAAATTAAATCGTAATTTATGGAATTGCTAACTTAACATGACCAACCACCGACTCAGTCACAGCACTCCTGAAGATGCCTCCAAGCTAGGAGTCGAAACGTCGCGAAGGCAAGAGGAAGAGGTGCTCAATGTGGCTATCTCGAAAGAGCAGCTCTGGTAAGCAATCATCATGCATTGAGCTTACGTCATTGTAATAACTATCTTTGATAAATTGAAACATTAACAGTATTTACCACCTCCTTGCAATAAGTTTCATCTATCATGTTTTAGTTCTAATTTAAGTTGAGCATGATTTTCTGTTTCATGCTAAAATTATTAAGACTCATTGGTATAGAAGTATTGGTTCTCTGCTTAAAGTGTGAAGTACCAGTTCACACAGGTCTATTCGAAGAAGACACAATGTGGCCATCATTACCACTGGTCTATCTCTGCAACATTCAACAACACGACTATGGACGCATTAATGTCATAATCATCATAGAAACATTACGGCAGTAGTTATATAGGGAATCTGAATTCACCACCGATAGCTAAGGGCTACAGAGACAAGTGCGAACCGAATGCTCGCTTGAGCAAGAAGACACTTTGACTTTGCCTCAACAAATGAGATATTAATCAATTAAAATCAAGCAAATGGGAAAATTTATATTCATCACGGACGGGCGTTCTCAGATAGCGTTTGTGCTCAAGAAATAACCGGAGCATGACAACAGCGACAAGTCAATCGTGATGTGTGGCTCAATGTCCCGCGTAGCTAACGGAATAAATATGATGGGCAACAGGGCCTGTATGGCCACGAGCGTGAACGATGGTCAATGATTCATGATGACCGCGTGCTCGGACAATGTGCGAGGGGAATCGTAAAAATGGGTCCTGCTGGGGGGCTCCTGTCAGGCTGTTACCGAAATCCCGCAATTCTCTCATTCATTGGCAGTCCCTGGTTAATCCCATAGAGGGTCGTGGTGAGCCGGAGCCTGTCCCGGCAGACACAAGGCACACGCCAATATATCACAGGGCACCGGCGAGAAACGTCGTCGGGCCAATTGACGTATGCAGCAGAGTGTCTTCGGACTGTGGGAGGAAACCTACGTGAGCAGCGTTAACGCCCACGGGGTAAATATGCAAACTGCACGTAGAAACGCGCTCGAGCCGCGAATAAATTCCAGGTATTTTGCTACGAGGGAGCAGAACTACTTACAGCGCCACCACGTAATAACACCTGCGATCTGTGAGTGGAAAATTAACGGTAGCCGCAGTGAAAATTCGCTCAGAGAACCCTGACTGACCAGCACTAAACGACACCCATGATTGACACCGGCAAAGGGAGGCCTTTATCCGGCAGTGGATTGATAATGAGTTGTGATGATGTATGTTTTTCACGGCTAAGTTTATGAGAATCATTGACAACGTCGCGAAGAAGAAAGAACACTCGACACGGCTATCCCGAAAGAGCAGCTCCAGGGACCAATTCTCAATGACCTGTAGTTATTATAATTATTGTTCATTTGGAAATATGCGTGCCTTTGTGAAATTCAGCTTTAAAGCAATTTATAGTTAGAATTTGAAAAAAAAGATACTATATGCACATAACTATTACATCGTTGAACTATTACGCTATGACCAAGAGGGTGTGAATTGAATCACAGAAGACGAGCTTCATAGTGTTAGGTCTTAATCACCACAAAATTACATATATAACCCAAAAAAAACCACATTTGTTTGGTTAGTCACCAGCAGCTCAAACTAGCGGTGAGAGAAGACACCTTGAAAACAATAACCCCTTAGAAGTTCAATGGAACTTGGACAACATCCATCCCTGCATGACGTTCTCTCCACAGCTATGCGCAGCGCTTTGTGAGCCTCGGGTGGAAGGCGCATTGGAAGTGTAAATATTATTATTATTCTATCGTCAACCTACGAACGAGCATTGCGATCGACCCGCGCCATCGCGACGGGCATCTGTGCGGCGCGGTCTGCGGAGCGGCGCTCCGCCGGAGAGCGGGCGGCAGCGCTCGGGGCTCGGCGAGGGGCGAGTTCCCGCTTGGGTCGATGCCGAACTGGCGAACGTTCGTTCGTCGAGGAGCGGTGCGTGCGACGGTAAAGCGGGCGAGTGCTGCTCTCGGACCGTCGACGAGACCGGGAGGTGGGAGTCGCGATCAAGGTGAACTCAAGTTTAAATAGAACACGAGCCACCTTGAAGTCACGCGAGAACATATTCGTGAATAATGCGCAGAACGTGCGGATATGGAGCTCGCGCATTAACGATGATTACTGTATATACCCTCTCGGTATAACTGTCGCAATAGCACGCACAAAAAAGTGATACTGGCATATGAAGTACGATAGAGATATATTAATGTATCGTGCCTGTCACTGGAAAGTCGATGAGATGTGGAACGTCATGACGCCACTATGCACAGCAGACATTACTATTATTAAGACGTATAGAGGCAGCCTCATGCACCTGAAAGATTGCCATGGTTCACTAGATGTATTGGGTGTATTGAGTCAAACTAATGGCAGAAGGTATGGTTGGTGTATGACACGGATATGGCGCCTTACTGTGACACACCCATCAATTTGTGATCAGCCACTCTGCCAGGTCTCCTTCTGTGACTAGCACTCCATCATCAGTCTTGCCAATAGACCATCATACCTTATTTGTCTTGCCCGAATCCACTTTATTTAATAGTCAATATTCAGTAATGCCTTTAATTCACATTTGCTCTCTTCTACATGCGAGTCTTTCTCTATCACTCTCAGCGAATTTCCAACCACGCAACTTTCCATCCATATTTGTCCATCTTTAGTGCCTATGTTTCATGATCCACGTGTCATAGCACGTGTCAGCTGTACGTGTCCGTTTAAAACGTTCTTCTGCAGGCACATCAGTGTGTTGATTTTTAAAATAATTATGCCTCTCATTGATAGGTTCTGAAAAGGCAATTTACCCGGCGTAAATTCATGGAGTTCTGCATGCAAGCTATCACAAACGGAGGTCTCAAGATTATTTTTATTATTATTATTTTATTGACGGTTATTTGTATTTTTTTTACAAAAATGGAACGGATGCACTCAAATTACAACAAGAAATTCACAAAATACAGTAGCCAGACAAAATGCAGATGCTCTTGCGAATGTAATTCACAGTGACATAGGAAGTAGTTTTTATGAAAATTGGATTGGAGAATTAAAGTAATAAAACACAATTGGTGAAGTTATGAACCCTTTGAAATTTGATGGTGAGATAGACATTATAACAGCCAGTGGAATTGAACTGCTGAATTCAAAATGATTGAACAAGTTTGACAAAAAATTAGTCTTTGGGTTCAAGATAACACATCTCAAGTGTATCTCAAATAGGAAAACCGTGGCCTCCAGTTAGAATTCCTTGTTGCTTTAAGAGAACCGTGGTCAATATCCCAAAATGTGCCTACAGTATTTCCTTCAGTAGTTCAGTTTCACTAACGTGTGGCCCAGTTCATTAGCTGTGTCTCAAAACATGAAGACGTTTGCTCATAGTTAAGGCTGACAGAACCACTGATGTTACATGGCAGAATTCAACACCAATTTCATGCTTCTTATGCATAATATCTATAGTGGCTGCACATTTATCAGTGTCCAATGGAATCAAGCAGGGAACCAAATTATTGGCCTTTAGAAAAGAAATGAAACGGTACCTTAAAACGACTTTTCAAAATGTGGCCTTGATGGGATGGAATGGAAAGGCAATTACAAGGCACACTCGTTTTAACAGCGACCGGACTGAGTGTAAAAACTATTAAAGCATTTTGAATTGGGTACAAGAACTATTATTCACAGAAGGAATAAAATCAATTTTGTCTCTCGCAGGATATATGCAACGATATATGTCACCGTGTAACGCACACCACGGAGTATGTATATCAGTGGTAGCAAATAAATCATGGAGGAAAATAAAATTGCCCAGGTCGCTGTCACTTCTCATCTCATGTGTTTTTCAATCAGATGAGGTCGCAAAACAGCACATTCATTTTTCGAACAGATGAGGTTGAAAAACATCACGTTCATGTTGAAGGCACTGATTCAGCACAGAGCGAGCTTGGCTTCGGGTTAACCTGCACTCTCCACTGCACATCGAGGTGCTGTACTTCATGCGATGTTCAACGGCACAGAGGCACATCTGCTGTAAGTGTTCGTGGGTGCCCAGACACTCCAAATAATTACAATCGATGGCCAAGAGATATCCACAATATTTTTTCTTCTTTTTGATAAGCCACGTTATTTCTGTGTCCCAATTCAATGAGCTGGTTATGCTGAAGAAGCAATATAAAAATGTAAGTTAGCGCGTGGAGATGTGGCTCAGTTGTGCAGCAAGATTCCACTTGACCACGACAGCATGTGTGGTCAACTTCATGAATGCCATGCCTAATATGTCCAGTAATCGCTGGGAACTCCTGGCTGGCAGGACAGGCATCCTCACCGTACGGGCCACAACTGGCCTGTGAAGGCTCTTAGAGCGGCCTGCCACGCTATGACCCTGCCAAGCAATGCGGCTTAGTGAAATGTAAAGAAATACTGATTAGTGAGATGATAGCGACCTAAATGAGACAGAGATTTATGCCAAAGATAGATCCGAACAACATGAAAGCAATATGAATAAGAGATAGAGAAAAGAGATATAAAGACAAACAATGTAGATTAGTGGGCGCATGGACAGTCAATATGGCGTTGATTCCACGTCACATGACAACGTTGTGACTCATGACACCGTTACATCAATATATGACGTCATTATCACGTAACCACCAAGCACGTGACCAATCGATCACATGGCTGGAGAGAACATACTTTGTTATGTGGTTTACTAAAAACTACGGTTGAAAAACACCACCGTAAATAATTTTCCCGTGCGGAAGTTATTTGTCAGTTGTGAAAAACATTTTTTTAACAGCTTGGTGAAACGAAACGTGATTTGACATGAAGATTTATTTTTATTTAATTACGGTGAACATATCAGCCATTCTCAGCTGCAAGTTTCACACAAAAGTGGCGCGGCGGCGCAGTGAATGGTGCTGTCACCTCACAGCAAGAAGGACCCGGGTTTTATTCCCGGCTCGGGTGCCTTTCTGTGTGGAATTTGCGTGTTGTCCCCGTGCCCCCGTGGGGTTTTGCTGGGTACTCCGGTTTTCCCATCATCCAAAGACACGCTGCTGCCTAGGTTAATTGACTTGCTGAGTAAATTGCGCCAAGAAATGTGCCCTGCGATGTATTAGCGTCACTTTCTCGTTATCCCCCCGCCTTGTGCCCTCTGTCGGCCGAGATAGGCTCCGCCGCCCCCCCCACGACCCTGTAGAGGATTAAGCGGCGGGCATTGATAATGAATGAATGCATGTAGGGAGTGGCAGAGTTGAGCATTGTCCTACAACGTCTACAACCAATGTTTAATCCACAGTCATGCACACCTTGCTCAACTTACTGTCACCTAAACCTCACCTGAGCCCGTTTTTCATCCACTCCACATGCAATAAGTACCTTGCACGGTAACATTACATCAGTCTTTGGGCAACGTATGACAGATTAATGTTCTTAATCGGTATTGTACATTCCCTTACATTCCAAATATTGATGTAATTATCCCATCAAACAATGATAGACTGCATACCTATCATACAATCTACATTTACCATTCTGCTCTAACGGTGGAGCTACATTTTCACAGACTTATCGAACAGCAGTCTATATTTCGGAATTTATAACATAACATTGATATGAATGTGCAGGCGGGAGATATTGATCCACAGCAATCAGGTATACAAACATATCATTAAGCAACAATACGGTCAATGAAATTTTCATTTCATAGTTGCGTTTTAATTTCATCTTCAGCTCAACGCCTCCATAGCGCAGCGTAAACGGTTGATGTTACCTTCCAGGGAAATGGAACTTAGAATTTGGCACCAAGGCATTACCGCTCTGACGTTAATGCACAAAATTAGCGGATGAGAAATGGGCAGTCGATAAATGGCCACATTCAAGGGATGTTAAAAGAAAGGTCCTTACAGCCGTTAGAACTGAAATGGGCATGTTGAGTCCATCAGTAAATGTGATTCCACAAGGAAATTTACCAATCACAGTTATTGCAGAATATTCAGATCCGTCATTAACGCGTTGGCTCGGTGACTGCCGATGACAGCCAGCAACCCTACTGGTAGCTGGTGATTATATTCACCAACGGGTCAGAGAAAGGCCTCAAGTTGTACGTTTTGTTTTATCAAGTATTTAGCTTAATGCGTGGTGGTGGAGTGGCGCTGCTGCCTCACAGCAAGAATATCCCGGGTTCGAATCTCTCGGCTCGGGTGCCTTTCTGTGCGGAGTTTGCATGCTCTCCCCGTGTCCGCGTGGGTTTTTACCGGGTACTTCGGTTTCCTTCTACCGTCCAAATACACGCTGCTGCCTAGGTTAATTGGCCTACTGAGTAAATTGCCCGCAGTCCCCTGCGATGTACTAGCGTCACATCCTGAGTAGAGCCCTGCCTTGCGCCCTCTGTCTGCCGAGAATATACAATATGATCCCCATTTGTGAACTAAACCACATGTTTTATACAATGCAGAGCTGCCCGCATCGTGGCGATAGACGGCCCAACGGACTTCAACCAAAACCCCCCGACATGCATACTTGCGTGTGAAGCGCATATGCCCTAAAAGGAATTCCCACTGACAATAATTTACAAGTCACAAAGAACCACAAATATTGCCTCAGCAGAAATGCGAGCAGGTGTTTAAGGACACAAGAGATGGATAGAGAGGGGGGTGCAGCGTAAAACTAAACGGGATGTCACATAAACAACTCAGAATTTTTCCACATCACATTAAAATATAGGAAAACTCGCAACATGCTGTCACACACGAACACACGCTCACCACATTCACTCCGTAAGCGATGCAAGGCATCCGCACGTATAATTTATTGCTGTGGCAGGATTTATGCAGGAATCGTGTGGTTGCAAATCAGCCATATTTTCCACCCAACGGGGTCTCTTTTCGAAGAAATATTCCTCCCCAAGGTGAGTGGGGTGTCGGGTAAACAAACCCCTGAAGGTACAGCTTAAGGATCACAGCCCACCAGCCATATGAACGCCTTCATTTTCTGATATATTGTATTGCTCACACAGGTTACCTTATTTTTTTTACTCGTTCGCTACGTCTCTTTGGAACCCTCTGCAAGCTGAAGATAATTCAAGCGCAAGCCACAAAAGATAAATGTGTAAGTAGAACAAACGCATGAAGAAGGCAAGCAACTTCTAAACGAAGCTTGGGCACCACTGCAAAGTGATAATGGGAGACTTTACTACGAGGTTAGACTAAAATGTGCCGAGGTGGATTATTGGCAAATGTGGCATCGAAATAAGGAACGGGAGAAAGTGAACAAATATCAGATTTCACAGCCAGCAGGTATATGAAGATAACGAAAACGGGTTTTTTTTTATCAGGAGGTCAAATTGCGAACTTTTAAATGAAAAACAAATGAAATTGACGTTATTCTGACACAGATATTTTTTGAAAGATTCCACCATTTCCGGCCCAGCTTGGGATGGACACGTGTAGAGGAAAATACGACTTCTACACCAAAACGCCCGATACATTTTTAATTTAAAAGCTAGTTCTGGGTGGAAGGAATTTATATTTATTCTATAGAATAGAGTAAGCAGAGTTGTAAATGGGAGTAAAAACGAATAGCCATGTCTCAATCTCTGACTTCATATTTATGATACATAAGATACATAAAACCGAAACAAAACTCATGCACAACAGGTGTAATCTCATCTCATTGTCTGAAACCGCTTAGTCCTTTACAGGGTCACGGTGAAGCCGGAGCCTATCCCGGCAGACACAGGGCGCAAGGCAAGAATATATCGACGATGGGACGCCAGTCCATCGCCAACAGGTGTAATATAAGTTATGAAATACTCGCTGGAGGGACACAGACCATGAATAGCCAATGTGTGTGAATTTTTTACAGAGCTGTTCATTTGGGATAGTCGTCTCAAGCGTTAGCTCTCTCCCCTTGGCAACATCTCCCTGCCAATGCTGGAAGGTTCCTCCAACGTGGGAACTCCTGAGGATGCCTCTAAAGTGGAGGATCTGGAGCCAATTCTATCTCCATTTCGAGTGTGGTACAAAAGCAGGCTAAGCAGGGGAACGAGAGATTGAAACACGTTTAATGTAAGGCCGACTCAAATTATAGACATATGAACAGTTGATGATTGCTTCGAAATGCTGCTCTCTCGGGACAACCGCGTCGATCGCTCCCTCTCTCCACCTCGCGACTTTTCGCCTCACACGTTAGAGGCATCCTCAGACGCAAGGTGGATAGATGGAGCGATCGACGCGGCAGTCCCGAGAGAGCAGCTTTTCGAAGCAATCATCATGCATGGAGCCGTGAAAACCCACATCATTGCATATGAACAGTTGTGGAAAGTAAGTGGGCTTGCGGTAGGGCTCATCGTTAAGAAGGGGGCCATAGCCAGCTGATGAGTCTGGTTGTATTGTGTGACTTGTGCCACTTGCGTTTCCTCATCTCAACTCATTGTCGGAAACCGCTTAGTCCGGTACAGGGTCGCGGTGAGCCGGAGCCTATTCTGGCAGACACATGGCGCAAAAGGCATGTATATACCGACG
>JAZEWT010000014.1:14891474-14907104 GCA_036362905.1 Mordacia mordax | reverse complement strand
CAAACACCATGTTCGAACACAAGAAGGCTCATAAGGGTACTTGGTACCAGAACTCCTTGGGCCGAAGGTCAATGATCGACTTTATGATTGTTTCAGCAGACCAAAGGCCGTATGTTATGGACACTCGGGTGAAGAGAAAGACAGAGCTGTCAACTGATCACTACTTAATAGTGAGTTAGATCCGACGCACAGGGCACCTGCGTGATAGACCTGGGAGACCTAAACGAGCAGTGAGAGTGGCCTGGGAACGTTTGGCAGAGTGCCAGGTGCGGAAGGATTTCAACTTAAACCTCCAAAAGAACTTCTCCTGCATCCTGGGAGAGGACAAGGACATTAAGTCCGAGTGGCTCTTGTTCAAGACCTCAATTATTGAGGCGGCTGCGAAAAGCTGCGGACTGAAGGCAGTTGGTGCCTGTCATGGTGGCGACCCTAGAACCCGTTGGCGGACACCATCGGTGAAGGAAGTCGTCAAGTCGAAGAAGGAGGCTTTCTGAGCAATGCTTGTGAATCGCTCTCCTGAATCGACTCAGAGGTATCGACTGGCCAAGAGGGGAGCAGCTAAAGCGGTTGCTGAGGCAAAAGCTCGGGCATGGGAGGAGTTCGGAGAGGCCATGGAAAACGACTTTCGGACGGCTTCAAAGATGTTCTGGCAAAACCATCCGGCACCTAGGAGAGGTCGACGGGACGTCGCTCAAGCTGTTTTCAGTAAGGGAGGGGAAACACTGACCGCTACTGAGGAGATAGTTGGAAGGTGGAAGGAACACTTTGAAGAACTGCGTAACCCGGTAGACACGCCCTCCTTCCAGGAGGTAGTTCTGGAAACGTGTGGTGGGGTCGGGTCCATTACTGTGGCTGAAGTCATTACGGCGGTCAATGACCTCCAGAATGGTAAGACTGCAGGCGTGGATGAGATTCGTCCAGAGATGTTGAAAGCACTGGACAGTGTTGGGGTGTCGTGGTTAGCGCGCCTCTTCAATGTTGCGTGGAAAGTGGGTTCCGTACCTCTGGATTGACAAACTGGGGTAGTGGTCCCTATCTTTAAGAAAGGGGACCAAAGAGTGTGCTCCAGCTACAGAGGGATCACACTCCTTAGCATCCCAGGTAAAGCCTATGCCAGGGTTCTGGAGAGGAGAATTCGACCATTAGTCGAACCACAGATTCAGGAGAAACAATGCTGTTTCCGTCCTGGCCATGGAATCATGGACCAGCTCTTTGCCCTCTCACAGATAATTGAGGGATTATGGGAGTTTGATAACCCAGTCTACATTTGTTTTGTAGATCTGAAGAAGGATTATGACCATGTGCCCCGAGATTTACTGTGGAAGGTGCTGCGGGAGTATGGGGTGCCGGTATCTCTTGAGAGCAATCCGGTCTCTATATTCCAACAGCGAGAGTTGTGTCCGTATACTTGGCGAGAAGGTCTCTACCAAGAGTGTGTTGTGTCTTCGCTCCTATTCGTGGTTTTCATGGACAGGATCTCAAGGTGCAGCCGCGGTATGAAGAGTGTCCAGTGTGGGGGCGTGGAGGTGGCATCGCTGCTGTTTGCAAATGACGTTCTTCTCGCCTCATCGGATTGTGACCTCCGACAGGCACTCGAGCGTTTCGAGGCTGAGTGTGAAGTGGTTGGGATGAGAGTCAGCACCTCCAAATCTGTGGCTATGGTCCTCTCACGGAAAAGAGTGGGTTGCCCTCTTCAGGTGAGAGGAGAGCAATTGCCCTTAGTGGAGGATTTTAAATATTTTGGGGTCTTGTTCACGAGTGATGGTATGTGGGAACGTGAGGTTGGTCAACGGATTGCAGCAGCGTCTGCAGTGATGCGGGAACTGTACCGATCCGTGGTAGTGAAGCGGGAGCTTGGTCCTAGGATAAAGCTCTCGGTTTACAGGTCAATCTATGTCCCTATCCTCACCTATGGTCATGAACTTTGGGTAATGACCGAAAGAACGAGATTGCGGATACCAGCGGCAGAAATGAGGTTTCTCCGCAGGGTTGCTGGGCTCACTCTCCGTGACAAGGTGAGGAGAATAGAAATCCGGGAGAACCTCAGAGTAGAGTCGCTGCTCCTCCGGATTGAGAAGAGCCAATTGAGGTGGTTCAGGCATCTCGTAAGGATGCCCCCTGAAAGGCTCCCCCGGGAAGTCTACCAGGCTCAGCCCAGCACAGCACAGACTAGCAGGGATCATGCAGAGTGGAGATAAGCGGCCTCCTCGAGCAGAACACGCGTACTTCCGGTCGATCGGTAACAAGTCCGTGTTAATTAAGAATAATGTATAGCGTAAAGTTAAGCCCATTTGTAAAGGGGAGAGATAGTCGATCGACTTAGAGAATGAAGACAAACTGATGGAAATGTGAAGATCGCGATAATCTATACCTTCTTACATTGGGATCTCGTGACGAGTCGTACCTGTGATAATAATAATAATATTGATAACAAAGAGACAAATATAAATACGTTAGTGATCTTGCAAGTGTCATCGTGGCAACGCGGTGGTGCAGTGAGCAGCGCTACTGGCTCACGGCAAGAATCACCTGGGTTAGATTCTCGACTCGGGTGCCTTTCTCTGTGGAGCTGATGTGTTCTCCCCGTGCCCATGTGGGTTTTTTGCTGAGTACTCTTGTTTCCGCCCACCGTCTAAAAAACGTTGCTGCCTAGGTTAATTGGCGTGCTGAGTAAATAGCCACAAAAAAATGCCCTGCGATGCACTGGCGTCACATCCTGGGTAAAACCCCATTTTGCGCCCTGAATCTGCCAGGACAGACTCCGGCCACCAACAACCCTGTACACGATAATATGAAGCGGGAATTGATGATGATGATGATGATTCTATTGTCATTATGCTCATCAGCCATTGTCAATCCACTGCTGGATGAAGGCCATCGCTTGCCATCACCGTCCCTCGTAGGTGGCAGGGTGGTGAAATAGTGATATTTTCACTTCACCAAAAGTATTTCCTTCCCAAAGGGGTCCATTCTCTCCTCGGCGGCCATTCTGTGCGAAGTATGTGTTTAACGCCTGTTCTGCGTGAATGTCTCCCGGGTGCTGTTGTTCCCTCCAACAACACTCACTAATTAATTGGCCGATAATTTATAGGACGAGTGTATGGTGGTGTTAGCGCCGGTTAACCGCGAAGCTGCCTCCCCACCATCTCCATGCGATTTTCAGCAGCACCTTGAGAGCTCTGGGTGAAGAATCTATGAAAGTAGAATAATAACAATAATTGCATTTATAGCACGCTTTTCACCCGAGGGTCACAAAGCGCTGCACAGAGCTGCGGAGAGAACGGCACGTCAATAACAAAGGCAGAGCACGGCAAAGCAGCAACAATATATTTTTTTTACAAATCCGAGCTGTGGCGAGAACGCCATGTCAACAACAACATCAAAAGAGTTCAATCGAATGTCAAACAGCAGCGACAAAATCATAGGACATAAAGTCAGCAAAAAATAAATAATTTCTTAAACAAACAACGAAGGAACATATGTTCCTAAGCAAGTGCGGATCGGAAGAGAGCCAACATCCCGGCACGGCACCACTGAGCCGCATCAACAGTCCTAGCCGGAGGGCTTGAAAGCCTTACGGAACAAGTGAGTCTTGAGACGAGATTTGAAGATGCCCAAGGACTCAGCTGAACGAATCTCTAGTGGAAAGGCATTCCAGAGTCTTGGAGCAGCGCGCGAGAATGCTATATTACCCATCGAATGGAGATGCGACCTGAGTACATGCAGCAAGCCTGTATTGGAGGATCGAAGTAGTCGTGTTGAGGAGGGTGCCTGAAGTAGGTCACGTATGTATGTCGGAGCTGCGCCAGTGAGAGCCTTGTACGTGAGAAGGAGGATGTTGAATTCAATCCTGTATTTAACAGGTAACCAGTGGAGAGCATTAGTACTAGGGATATGTGATCATGGATGGGTGTGCAAGTGAGGACTCTAGCAGCCGCATTTTACACACATTGGAAACGATTAATCAGGTAGGTAGGGGTGCTAAAGAGCAGTGCATTGCAATAATCGATTCGTGAGAAGATGAAGATGTGTATTAGCTTCTCAGCGTCAACAGGTGACAGGATATTGCACAGTCTGGCTATATTTCTGAGATGAAAATAGGCTACCTTCTTCACCTTGTTGATGTGTGTCTCGAAGGTGAGCGAGGAATCAAGAGTCACACCTAGGCTCTGGACTGCCTGAGCAACTTCAGTTGTGTGGTCATCAAGCATCAATTGGATAGGTTCAGCCTTGGACAATTGGTGCGTTGTTCTAACAAGCAAATCTTCTGCTTTGTCTCCATTTAGTTTTAGAAATGTTGAATTGAGGTAGGCCTTCACAGTTGACCATGAGGATGACATGCAAAGACCAGAAACATTGATGGATGACTTTGCATGGATACAAATTTGGATGTCATCAGCATAGCAATGGTAGCTAGATTGAGGCTGCGCAGGATATCGCCAAGAGGTTGTATGTAGATTATGAAGAATAGTGGGCCGAGAAACTGAACCCTGAGGAACTCTGGACAAAACAGAATGAATCTCAGAGTTTTGTCCTCCGAGGCTGACAAACTGGTTATTTATTTTTATTATTATTGCTGCCATAGATGAAATTGACCACAGCAATCAAATCCTCTGGGGGAAGACATTTGGCTGCAATTCTGTCACCAGTGTCGTCCATTGGCTGTCGTATAGTTTATCCATGAACGTGGCCACTTTGTCTCCTCGATATTCAAAACCGTTGCCACCTGTCCTGTTTTTCCCCAGGATTATCTTCCCTGTTTAAGGTAGCTGTCGTGGGAAATGTGCACGATTTCTCAAGACGTTTTCTTACATTCAAACTCCGGGTTTTTTTTCCAATTGCACAGGGTACAGTCCTCCCTGTTATTCTGTTTACCCACCAAGATATTTCCCGGGTGTTTACGCCTCCGAGGTGGCAGCTCATTCCAACACGATGTCTTGTTGGCGATTGATTCCTACTCCGTGTAAATTTGATAAAGAAAATACGATAAAAATATAATAAAAGTGGGGCGGCACGGTGGCCCCGTGGGTAGCGCTGTTGCCTCACAGCAAGACGCTCCCAAGTTCGAATCTCGGCTCGGGTGCCTTTCTGTGTGGAGTTTGCATGCTCTCCCCGTGTCCGCGTGGGTTTTCGCCGGGTACTCCGGTTTCCTCCCACAGTCCAAAAGCATGCTCCTGGATAGGTTGATTGGCTCGCAGACTAAAATTGTCCCGCAATGCCCGGCGATGGACTGGCGTCCCGTCGTCGGGTGTATTCCTGCCTTACGCCCTGTGTTTCTGGGATAGGCTCCGGCTCACCGTGACCCTATATAGGATTAAGTGGTTTCAGATAATGAGATGAGATGAGATGTTCTCCCCATGTCCGCGTGGGTTTTCGCCGGGCACTCCGGTTTCTTCCCACAGTCCAAAAACATGCTGCTGCATAGGTTAATTGGCTTACAGACTAAATTGCCTGCAGTGCCCGGGATGGATGGCATCCCATCGTGGGTGTATCCCTGCCTTGCACCCTGTGTCTGCCGGGATAGGCTCCTGCTCACCGCGACCCTGTACAGGACCAAGCGGTATCTGACAATGAAATGAGATGAAATAATAAAAGTAAACCACATAAGCACGAAGAAATGACTCAATGTGATCTTAGTGAGACAAAAACAGCAACGGAAGTTCGTGGGAACGTTAAAAATGCGTAATTATATCATGGAAGATGTCTTTTTTACCTCTTTGCTTGTGGATATGTAAACTCCAAATTAGAGATTATTTGTTTCTACGGAACAATTTCTACTTCTAACCCCCCATAGCGACATTACACTGATTAATATCGTGGAAGAGGAATCTATAGTTCTAAGCCTCAGTCAAATGAATCCACGGCACACGAGTTTGCGTGTTTTGTGTGATTTGTTAACCCAAAGAATATTTGTAGCGCTATCTGTGACAAAAATAAAAGCCCAAGTCATAAAGGTGTTACACTTAACAAGAAAAGGCACAGAAACTCCTTACTACTCTAAATAATTAGAGTTCACAACTCCAATGCATAACATTATTTTTTTTTTTACATCAGTGCTTGTCTTTAGATGTCCATAATAGAGTGTTACTTGCAAGGATACAGATGTAAATGTCATTAAGAATATTTAATTATAAATTTTTGGTCAAAATGGGAGAAGCTACTGTTGCTTTCTTGATCATTATATTATGTCTGTGATGAGTTTTAAAAGTAACATGAATGTAAATTGCTTTGTTATAAATACCCCTAAACTAATGTCTGACTCATACATAAATTAATAAACGGTAACATCACAGATTAGACTCATTAGGAGACGCTAGGTTTCGCATGGATTTCAAAGCTGATGAACTATATTCAGCTTAACACTCATCTCATCTCATTATCTGAAACCGCTTAATCCTATATAGGGTCACGGTGAAGCCGGAGCCTATCCCGGAAACACAGGGCGTAAGGCAGGAATACACCCGACGACGGGACGCCGGTCCATCGCCGGACAATTTTAGTCTGCGAGCCAATCAACCTATCCAGGAGCATGCTTTTGGACTGTGGGAGGAAACCGGAGTACCCGGCGAAAACCCACGCGGACACGGGGAGAGCATGCAAACTCCACACAGAAAGGCACCGGAGCCGAGAGACTCGAACCCGGGGCCTTCTTGCTGTGAGGCGTCAGCGCTAACCACTGCGCCACCGCGCCGCCCTCAGCTTAACACTGTTTAACTCTATTATTTTATATCATCCAGGCACGCGATGCTGGATGGATAACAGGACGAGAGGCCTTGCTCCGCGGCCAGATTACACGCGTTTCCACGGCGTGCGCCCCACAACCAATTCGCTTCCCAAGGTCTGGATGAGGTTCAAGAGGATTAACTTGACCCCTTTCGTGACACGCGAGGCTTTCTGCAAAAGGCGCAGGTCGAGTGTTGGCGTAAGGCATTGGTGCCGCCACTTCTTTTGAATCTCAGTAATCATTGGTGAATGGACGGGTGTTTATTGTTACAGCAGAAAATAGTTGGTGAGATTGCAAGCTCCGGATGTGGGATTTCTGCGATGCAACAAACGTTCGAATTAACCAGCGCAAACAATTTACAGAAATCACAAGGTAATACAACGAATTTATAGCATTAAATTGTGAAAGTATGAAACTTTAACCATAAGCCTGAAGTAAATTGTAACATAGTATTAAACAGGACAAAAGTAAAGAATTATTCCAATACATTAAAAAAAGACATAGAAGTTCAACAGAGTAAAGTGGGCCGAATATATTGCTTATCATCGGGTTATTGTTATTGCCGATTTAAACGGCGGTTATCCAGGTTGAACAGGATTGGCCGGTGGCCCCGAAGTAGTAAAGATATTGGAGCAAATTTTTACGGCCAGACACCCTTCTTGATGCCAACTTCTTTTAGTTGGAGGTTTTTGGCACCATTCTTTGTCCGGCCAGATCTGTTCACCAAGGGAGACCCTCTAGCAGGAGTGCCAGACCCCAGAGCTGTTGGCTGAGTGAGATCTCACGAGAACTAGACTCCATGTGACCTAGATCTGGAGTTCATTCGATAGGTAAACCTCGATACGGTCGCGATCCATGATGGGGGGAGGGGGGGGGGGTTATGATTCATGGGGGGATTTATTCTCCTAAGATTATACCAATATATTCAGACAAGGATATTTTAAATGTCTAGCCACTTCTTCATCATATTATAGTTGTTATACATTGTACAACACGGTTAATATTAAAAGGGAGCTCTTGCCACACGATAGCAAATAAGAAAGGAGTCTACCATCTCGCAGTGCCACATACTGGAATGTAAATCAAGATAGACATTCACATCTTAAACCTAGTGAGAGGATGTTAATGGAACTCTCAAATTCCAGGTGAACATTGCGTTTTACAATTAGGGGAGATTGACGGCTCCTGGAAGAAATGGAATACTGTGAAAATCTTCTTAGAAATTGGAGCAGTTGTTCGAACAAAGTGCACCTGTGTGCTAGAAGTTCATACAGATATGACATACCATAGTTGTGGAATGATACCTCAATCGTTATTTTATGTATAAAAGTAACGGTCAGTTCGTGTTAACTATGCATAATTTACATTTGAAAAATTCAAAATAATATCCCAGGAGTGCATATGTTTGGGGACAGCATGTAGTTAGAGATATACTACAAAATGCATTTCAGAATTACCACTATTCATACAGCAATGCTATGGTGAAAATCTCTTGATTAAAGAGAGAGATGTAAATGTGGACACTGAAAAGTGAGGATGACTTCACCAACATTATTTAAATCCAGGGTCAAGGCATGCTTCCAAAGAGGAAAGATGTGCTTCCTGCTCAGCCTGGCATAATCAAAAAAGTGTTGGTATTTCATCTTGCAAAAAATATATACGATACGAGAGACTGTTAGTCAAATGACCTTCATTCACAGGATGAATTTGTAGGAAACGTGGATTTGCTGTGAGAAATGTCATGTTGTAAGCGAGGGCATGTCATGTACCTGGCACGCTGAACGATCACTCTGTTGCAAATTGTACATTCAATTGCCAACCTTATTTTCATACTCACCACCAACTGCGTGTAACCTCGCAGTGATATTGAGGAACGATGATTGCTTTCCAAAGCTGTTCTTTCGGGATAGCCGTGTCGATTGCTCCTACGCTCCCTTCCGCGACCTTCCAACCCTCCCACACGTTGCAGGCACGTTCAAGTGTACTGAGAGAAAGAGAGGGAGGAGGAATGCTCGACACGGCTATCTTGATAGAACAGCTTTGGAAAGCAATCATGCGTCGAGCAGTGAAAACCCACATTAGTAGAACCTGAGGGTTGTTAAATTGTAAAATACCGTGCTCTATTTTTATACGTGTACTTTAGAGTCAAGATCAGACAGGCGATTATGATTGCAAAACAAATACCATAGCTTTAAATGCTTATGGATGTTTAACTAGAAAGAGAACTTGAACTAGCAAATCCTTGCACGACACGTGTATACGTTGTAATACGCGTATGTACGCGTATCAAGGAGATGTATTGCGACCTGATTGTTAATGAAAGTAGCAACATGTCCTTTGCATGATTTTTCAAATAGTAGCCTCTGTTGCTTTCCATCCCTCTTTTCCACACTAAGATTCGTAATATGACACTGTACTCACTTGTCAAAAAAAGTGTAAAGCAAATTGTAAATGAAAAATGTTCGCGGATTCTAATATTACTATATGACAGTGCTATTGTAACTGTGTGACCTCGTCTTCCTTACAACTCAGGAAAATGCCTGTGACATTCAGAACTTTTTCCAAAATGTTACAATGTTTTATAAGTGTCGACTTAATCCTCTTGATACTAGCTGCGGACCAGAGCCTATCCAGACAAACACAAGGCACAAGGCATGGGTATACGCCAGTCCATCGCAGGGCAATTCAGGAAATTTACCAAAATCAATTAACCTCGGCAGCATGGACTGCGGAAGAAAATTGGAGTACCCCGTGAAAACCCAGACAGACACAGGGAGAATATGCAAATTCCACAGAGAAAAACACTGCATTCAGAATCCGAGTCTGGGTTTGGTTGCTGTGAGGTCACAGCATTACTAACTGTGCTGACCTTGCTGCCATAAGTATAACGTTATTTATATTCATTGCATTTATCATTAATATTACAGGCGGAAGGAAGTGCTATTGTATCTTTTCTAAAGAGGAAAGCTGTCTCGTATCAATGTTGTTCCAGTTAGATAATTAGCTATTACATTTTTGTGTCTCCACTTTGCATTGTAATGAATATTGCTGGTAAATTACAAATCCGTCTGAACGTAACATTGCCGACAGAAAAAAAACGTTTATTTTCAAAATGTAGTGCATAGCATAATGTCAGCAAACCTTTACATTAGTTTAGTTACTTGGGCTGTGACACGGCCGAGCAGTATCACGTTCGACACTCTCATTCCCGAGGTTATGGTTCGATTCCAGCGGTCATGTTGATTAATACTAAATATATAATAACTGTAATACTACACGCCACCTGCAGCTTCAGTGTGGACTTTCAAGACCCCCTCAAAATGCGAAACTGACTTTGCAAATTACTCGATTAGGATTATACACAGAGCAGCAATAACTGCTCATTCTGACAGGCTAATGCCCCAGGTAATTCACGCAAATGGTTCTCATTTTGGTCTCTTGAGTTCTGAACTGTTTAGCAACTTAAACTTTAAACTTCTACCATTCTACACTCGCAGTCATTGCAAATTGCAGTCAGTATATAATGTATAAGAGCTCAATGTTGGCAGCTCTAACAACATATTTAATAAGGCTGGCACTATTCGCTCCTATAATCTGTCTGCAAATTATTCCTTGCATGCCTAGGCACAAGAACAAAGCATTTTATATCGCTGCATCTTGTTCAGACTAACGCGTCTTGCCTATGAGAAGAGACATCATATATTTGCAGCTCTTATATTAACATCAACTTACACAAGCAACGTACAGTTATTTCCACTCTCTGTAGCCATGCATGCAAGTCTGTCGTTTGCACTGACAAATATTAACCAAAGCTTGGGTATGACGTAATAATGAATTGATTCGTAAATACACATTTCGTTGGCTACCATTTCCAGCGTAGAAGGATTTTGAGTTTTATTTATTTCATCTCCGTGATCCACCACCCTTCTCTTCAAGTGTTTTGACCACAGAGTGTACCACCATACCCCATGAGCCAAATCCAGCATTTGCTCTCAGTCCCATAGGCCATATCCACACTTTACTCTCAACCCAATCAATCCCAGGCTTTCATCTCCATTGGCCCATTTTTTCCATCCTCTCAGGCTCATCAGCTGCATGTTCTTGACCCTATCCATCTGTCCTGTGCCCCATTCACCATCGATTTCCCATCTCTCCCTATGGAACCTCTGGCAAGTCACACAAAAAGGGCGTTTCACCCAATCTTTGTTAGTGAGATTTCAGCACTGGTCTAAATAAGTGAGATGTGTGTCTAAATGCAATTGGAAATTTTTTTTTTAAATCATAAATGATTTTATTTTGAGGACAATCGTTACATATTAGCCTGCAATCATCAACTTGCCACGAACATAGACTTCACTTCCATTGACTGAATCATGACTCAGAGCTGTGATCTACCGTAGATAGCACCAGCTCAGAATCTGACACCAAGCTCCTAAGGCATTGTAATTTATTGATGAAATATCACACGTTAAGTCATACCTATGTACCTATAAGTAAACAACTGACCTTGTTCGCTCTCGGAAGTTAAGACGCGTTGAGCCTGGCTGCTACGTGGATGGGAAACTGGTTGTTATTTCCAGGTGTTGTAGGCAAGGGTAACAAAGTGGCAAGCCGATGGCAGTACAGTGATGACTTCTGGACCCAATCTGTCCACAGCTTTGCAGGTCACCTTTACGTGCGTAGGTGTTTTTTTTCCTATTTGCTTCAGATGCCCTGGTCTCAAATCGCACGAAGCCAATGCTCAGTCATGGTATTGTCCAAACCTGTCAAGGTAAGACCCCAATTTTTTTTAAAGTCCTCGGCCTCCCGCTGAGTGACGTGCATTGTATTGTTACAACGTTAATTTGACATCGTTTTTAAATAAATCCTCTGTTTAAATATAGACATTCACATTCATTGCGATTTAAAGCGTCAATGTACGCAGCATTAATGAGCAAATTGGATCAACGTACATGAGAGGATACCACGTAATGTTATTGACAATAGGCACACGTGAGCTCTGTGCTGCTGTAAACCCCTAACAAATACTAACATACACTAACAAAATACTCCCAAAAAAACGTTATTGCTGATTCGACGTTCTCATCTCGTTGTTGATGTACTGCTCTCTCTACAGCTTTGTCCAGCGCTTTGTGGCCCTTGGGTGATAAGCTATAAACGCAATTATTATTATAAATAAAACTGCAGCTGAGCCTCATTATAAACAAAGGCCCAAACTCTGATAAACAGAACACACACTTACTACAAAAATAAGGAGACCTCACAATAATAGTGATTTAAAATGAGTAAATAATTTTGCTTACTTTTTTTATTCTATGCCATAACGAGAGACAGTATTTTGTTATTTATAAAGGGTACAGAACAGGATTTTGGTTAATTTGTGCCCCTGGTAAACACGTCTTATAACCCAAAGATTAGGACACGCATGTGCAAAAAAGTAAATTATTTACATTACAATATTGGATAATGTTGGCCAAATCTTATCCATTCGACAAGGCCTGCTATGAACTTTACAGCAGATGACGTGTTTTGGAAATTACTCACAATTAAATGTGCGAGTCGAGGAACTGACGGCAGTAAACTTAACCGTGCAGTGCGCAGACCGCTATGTTCACAATATTAAAAACAAATGAATCTTAAAATAACAATTTTTCATTCGATGTTCCCACCCCCATCACCAACATTGTTTGAAAACAGTACTTCCAGTACCCAGTAATGCGGTTAAATATCAACTATGAACTCATGCAGTGTCTAGATAAGGGCCTGTGATAAGTTCCCTTCTAGTTACGTCTCCACCACAGGGTGGGTACTGCACCTCGTCAGACCCTATGATAGAATTGTTCACTTCGTGGCATGTATTGATGTAGATTTACAGACATCCCCTACTATACGGACACTCATTTTACGGAAATTCGCATTAACGGAACGATTTTAAGGAACGTCACCCTTCCGTACAATTCGGGATGACTTTTGATAATTGCTCCCAAGAGATGCTATTTCGCGAGAGCCGTGTCCAGCATTTCTCCTCTGTCCTTCGCAACGTTTCATATCCCACGTTAGACGGATCATCAGCCTTCATGGAAGTCAACTATGTTTGACTTCAATGGAAGTTAAATATTACATTCAGGATTGTCATAGTTGAAGTGAGAGCCCAATGGTCTGTTCTGTGATTTATCCGCCCTCTTTTAATATCAATGCACTTATTAAATGTGTAATTTACTCATACAGATCATTTACAAGCAAAGCATTCCAGCAATTAAATAGTATAATTCAAGAAAATATTTCCAATCGTTAAATGTGATTCCATTTATTGTAGAAATGCATATTTTCATTGCCTGTGTGGTGTGAAGGTTATTTCACACGAAGAAAATGTAATGCAAAAGTCCATACGCTATTTATATAATTTATTAATTCATTATCAACACCCGCTTAATCCTGTACCGGGTCGTGGGGGAGGGGGGGGCAGAACCTATCCCGGCCAACAGAGGACGCAAGGCGGGGGAACACCCAGGATGCAACACCAGTAGGGCGGCGCGGTGGCCCAGTGGTTAGCGCTGTCGCCTCACAGCAAGAAGGTCCCGGGTTCGAATCTCTCGGCTCGGGTGCCTTTCTGTGTGGAGTTTGCATGCTCTCCCCGTCTCCCCGTGTCCGCGTGGGTTTGCGCCGGGCACTCCAGTTTTTTGTTTGGGCAATTTACTCAGCAGGCCAATTAATCTAGACAGCAGCGCATCTTAGGCCGTCTTAAAATTCACCGAGCTCCATGAATGTACTGCTAGATGAAGGATTTCTCACACGGTGTCAGTGAATGTAAGTGGTTCGGCTATACTTCCCCACGCTGGTCAGTACACCGTGGTGAAGATGGAGTGGACACCACAGATCCAACAGTGGCATAGCCACTGTGCCACTGCACTTTGTCACTGCACTGTGCCACTGCACTTTGCCACTCAACTATGTCACTGCTCATCAGACATAACAGGAATGCCTGTCAATAAACATTGCATAGAATTAAAGTCTTGGTTGATTTATTTAACTGCAGTCTATTGATTACATTATCACTTTACGTGATTCAGTAAAGGCAGGCCTGGATGTGACAGTAATCCCGAGTCACGATTCAATAGCGTGGAGGCGTTCAGAACAACTACAACAACGAGCTGCGTGTGCAGGCGTGCCTACAAAGAAAAGACGGCATCGCCACATCCTTGTTCACGTTCGGCGTCCCAAATGGAATGGTCAGTGTTTCCGAGCCCTCGGGCAGAAAAGAAATATTGGTTCCTGCCAAGGGAACAAATATCTGAGAGCAACATTCGGTTTTCGTGCTGTGCTCCACACCAAACGGCCTTCCCCAAGTGACCAGGCCTCGTGAAGCGCTGCACCCATAGAACTGCATTAACAATCGGTGTCGAATTCTGCTCCAAATCCAACGTGGCTTTCATCCACTCGCTGCCTTGGCCTGGCTCGAGATGTGCATGTCCTCGTGACGCGATGATGCCCTCAGGGGTGGAATTTGAAAAAAAAAACATCGTGGAGAAAACACCCCAGTCCGCATCCCCTTTAGAACGGGGGTCTAGGGATCCTCCTCCAGAAAATGTCGAGTTTATGAGAACCTAATTTCAGCATGTCTGTGACTTCTGAGATATAAAATAACTGTGGAATGATATAGGTTTTCACGGCTTGATGCATGGTGATTGATTTGAAAAACCTGCTCGCTCGGGACAGCCGCGTCGATCGCTCCCTCTCTCCACCTCGCGACGTTTCGCCTCACACGTTAGAGGCATCTATCAAAATGTAAGACCATGAAAGCCTCATAGTTTCCCTCTGGGATTTTCACTCAGGGAATGGCTTTTTCGTCCATTCCTGCTCAAATCCAGTCTCCTCAGATACTGGTTGTAAAGGATGCAAAAAATAACTTCATCCCTGGCGATCGTTCATAGGTTTGTTGTTGGTCAGACCAGGATGGAAACTGTGTGACCCCTGTCGACCATTTGGAAACATTAGTTATCTAGCAGGAGTACTCAGAAACATTAATAATCATGCTCGCTCTGGTACAGATGGGGGTTTAATATGCACAGTACCGTTCCATCTCTTCTACATTTACATCAATTGTTGAGATATAGCTTTCTTTCTATTTGTTCCCCTGGTGTAGCAGCAGTGTTTTGCTGAACCATAATGAACATCAGGCAACAGCTACATCAAGCAAAACTTCTAAAATGTATATCTATCTTTACTTCTGTCCCAAGCATCGGGTGCGAGCGTTGTAATTTTAAGGGAAAGCGTTACTGGGACAGAACCTGCAGCCCTCAGTAATACATCATTTCATGGGAAGGTGTGAATGTAGGAAATTGGAGATACGTGTCAGTGTCGCACACTGATGCGTGGGAGTTGAGTCTGACACGAGAGAGTTGTGCTGCTGGAATAATTTAACAACTTTGCAAAAAAAAACTTTGCAATATACATAAAGTAATCCAGCTTTTTTTTTTTAGGACTCATCTGTGTGTCAGAGATTTTCGTATACATTTGAAATTATATTGACAAATATACCGACAAGAATAATAAATCATTAATATAATACTTGACTTATTTATTCTCATCCCATCATCTCATTGTCAGAAACCGCTTAGTCCTGTACAGGGTCGCGGTGAGCCGGAGCCTATCCCGGTAGACACAGGGCGCAAAGCAGGGATATACCCTCGATGGGACGCCAGTCCATCACCGGGTACTGCGGACAATTTGGTCTGCAAGCCAATTAAGCTATGCAGCAGCACGTTTTTGGACTGTGGGAGGAAACCGGAGTGCCCGGCGAAAGCCCACGTGTACACGGGGAGAACATGCAAACTCCACACAGAAAGGCAGCCCAGCCGAGATTCGAACCCGGCACCTTCTTGCAATGAGGCGACAGCGCTACCCAC
>JAZEWT010000014.1:14870148-14881804 GCA_036362905.1 Mordacia mordax | reverse complement strand
AGATGTATGCTTCGATCATTCATTTTCGAAATGTTAATAGCAGCTACTCAATATTTCAAAACGCTTTTCCTAGGGTTCATGAATATCTACAAACACATTGCCTTGACTGTGCATGGTGGCCCAGTGGGAAGCACTGCCGCCTCACAGCACAGCAAGAAACCCGGGTTCGAATCTCAGCTCGGGTGCCTTTCTGTGTGGAGTTTACATGCTCTCCCCGTGTCCGTGTGGGTTTTCGCTGGGCACTCCGTTTTCCTCCCACAGTCCAAAAAACATGCTGCTGCATAGGTTAATTGGCTTGTAGGCTATATTGCTCGCAGTGCCCGGTGATGGACTGGCGTCCCATCGCGGGTATATCCCTGCCTTGCGCCCTGTGTCTGCCGGGATAGGCTCCGGCTCATCGCGACCCTTTACAGGACTAAGTGGTTTCTGGCAATGAGATGAGATAAGACATTGCTTTGATTGAACTTGGATGTCCGCATCAGTTCCCATTGAATAATAATTATTATTATTGACCTTCTAGAGCCCTTTTCACCCGAGGGTCACAGAGCTGTGGAGAGAACGGCATGTCAACAACAACAACGACATAAGAACAGCAAATCGGCAACAAAAACGTTTTTTGGGGTGTTTTTATTGCAAATATGAGCTGTGGCGAGATCGGCTTGTCAACAACCACAACATTAGAACAGTTTAATAAGCAACATTTTCATATTTTGCAAAAGTCATAAATAATGGCATTTGCTGTTTTTTATTTTATTTTCTAGCATCTCATACTGTAATGTAATATGCGATACATGGCAGAGAAAGCTTTTGTTCACAAGCGCATGCTCAAGTGGTTGCGAGAGCTCGAGGCTACGACCGATCACATTGTTAGGAAAAGTAAGTGGGCATGGGGGCTGCACACACCGTCGCTTGAAGGAACGATGCCCGATTAATGAGGCTGGTGACAGAACAGCAGCCAAACAAGGAACGTGCCCTTGAGGATGACCACTATGCAGATAGAGCGCCCGGATGTGCTCACAGAAATAAGCAGGGTGCACTGTGGCCTCGCAAGGTGATGAATAATTGTGACGTTATGAGGAAGCTTCCATCCAGCAATGCTAATTATAATCGATGATGCCTCATGAAAGGAGGAAACCGGGGTTCCCAGCCCAAAACCCACGTGTACATGGGGAGAAGATACTGGAGCCGGGAATCGAACCGGGGTTAATACTGTGAAGCAGCAACGCTGCGCATCGCACCACAGTGCCGTCCAATTATTAACGATTCGAATCAAGACAGCAAAGAAAAAATAACAATAATACATTCCGTACAGTGCGTGAGTAGTGGCTGTTAAAACGATGGAGGTTCTCACAGCTCAATGCATGAGAATTGCTTCCCAAGCTGTCATTTCAGTCTAGCCGTATCGAGCACTCCCCGTCTCTTTCGCCACGTTTCGTCTCCCACCTTGGAGGAGGAGGCATCCTCCGAACGCCTGATACAGCTATCCCGAAAGAACAGTTTTGGAAAGCAATTAAACTACTAATCCAAATACGCATTATTTCGAAACGGCTGAATAATTTCTCCTGATTTTTTTTATGAATACCCAGAGACTGCAACAGCCATTCACCAACAGAGCAATAACTTGCACTCTAAGCTCTGCCCAGTGGATTTTAATTTTAACATCTGGCAAATTCCACTCGTCGTGATTATTTGCTAATTGCTGCTACTAGGATAATTATTCATAATGTTTACACCAGGAGAACTCATAGAGTACAGCCACACAGTTGGTTTCTGGACAAGTGCTTAAGAGATCAATACTCATGTGAAACTTTAAATAGCTGAAACAAGCCGTTGCACAGGGGGCATATTGTCCATCAATAGGCCACAAATTCATAATTATTCAACATATAAATTATTCAACTTAATTAGGGATAGTTTATCACAGTCTTTTGTAACCAAACTGCAGAGCAATTTGTTTTTTTTACAGTATTTTTAAAGAGGTAGCTATAACCATTTTAATTAAATACTTCACATGACCACATGATTGTAAATTGATATATCTGAGCATCTTTATTCACGTAGTTACACAAATTTCGTCCTAACGGACTGGAACCATGTGTTAAGTACACAATTTATCTGTGCACTCTTACACACAACTATTATTTCATGTATATAAATATTCACCTACATACAATCCATAACATCATCTGTAAATGTGCCCATGCATGTATATCCATCAATTACTTTGCAACTATTTAGTGGAAACAAATAAACGTAACATAACAAATGAATGCAAACTCGCCAATGCTTATTAATCCAATGTAATCTTTGATGTTTTATTTTTGTAAAGGATACCTGTATATTTTTTTTAAAGTAGGCCAGAGATTCCATTTAATGTATTTAGTTATAGGGGAAACGTGCATGTGCACATGTTTGTTTGCGCACGAGTCGAAGAATACCTGTATAATAATTTGCTTTCCATTAGAGGTTAAATGATTTACTGCATCAGCGATTCAGCAAAATTGCAGCGATTAGATCCAAAAATCTATACTTTTTTACATTGTGGTTAAAGTGGTGGCCTCTAGTGTCTGAAGGGATCAAATGGGTCCATTACAGCATAGAAAATAAAAACCCCATCGATTCGTAGACATGCGATTTGACGTGGGTATCGCAAGCTCAAGAAGTGATGTTAACCGTTAATTGATGCGGTTTTTCACAACGTTAACACACCTCAGTATACCATTCGGAGTGGACAGACTCCTGGAGATAAAAAGTCTGCAAGCAGGTAGCTAATGCTCCGATTACCAAGAGGAAACTCCCAGGACAGGGTCCAACCATTGAGCAGCGGTGGGCATGCTCAGGTATGTAACCCGAGATACTAGAATTGAGGTGCATTGTGCAAACCAGCAAGTCTCCGCTATTACTATTACATACCCACACACATTGGCATTTTAACAATTTCAATGGAGGATCCACATTTGGATCCGTCTTGAACTTAGATCTGGGACAATTGACCCAGCCGCATCAAAGAGTGCTTTTTGTTTCTTCCCGTAAATGCAGGTACCTGCCACAATTTAATCCTGAAATATCTCATACGCACGCATTTTAAAGACAGTCACGCATTGTACAGCTGCTCTTTCGGCATGGCAGTGTCGAGCGCTCCATGTCTTTTGCGATCTTTCGCCTCCCACGCTGGAGGCATCCTCACACGCGTGAGGGCGAAGGTGAGAGAAAGGGCAAACGCTCGACGTGGCTATCCTGAAAAACAGCAGTGGAAAGAGCTACATCAGTAAACATTTAGCCAGCTGTGTCTTCCCAATGCCAACGTTGAGCACAGTACACCAGGCACTTCACTGCAGATCAACGTTTACTTGGCACCTGTGAAATAGAGCTATGTAGAATAACTCATTGAGTCTAAGAAGGCCCAGGCCCGTTTAAACCGCCAGTATCCAGCGTTAGCCAGATTGGCCAGTTGCTCCCCGATGCTGGCATATTGGAGCAAATTGTTATGGCCAGATGCCCTTCCTGGCACAAACTTCAGCCCAGACCTGTGTAGCCCACGCCAACCTGCACCGTCTCATCTCATCTCATTGTCTGAAACCGCTTTGGCCTATACAGGGTCGCGGTGAAGCCGGAGCCTATCCCGGCAGACACAGGGCGCAAGGCAAGGATATACCGACGATGGGACGCCAGTCCATCGCCGGGCACTGCGGGGCAATTTAGCCTGCGAGCCAATTAACCTATGCAGCAGCATGCTTTTTGGACTGTGGGAGGAAACCGGAGTGCCCGGCGAAAACCCACGCGGACACGGGGAGAGAACATGCAAACTCCACACAGAAAGGCACCCGAGCCGAGATTCGAACCCGGGACCTTCTTGCTGTGAGGCGACAGCGCTAACCACTGGGCCACTGTGCCGCCCTCTGCACCGTCTCTCTATACCCGATCATACGGCCGCTGATCGCACAAGAGACTGGAGGCCGGCGAGATGTCAGACAACCAGGTGAACTCCACGCGCGTGAGTGCACACGTGGCGAGGGGGTGATTCTGATGGAAACAGTCTGCATTGTGTTTATTGTGAATCCCCTTCGCGCTCCGCATGCACCGCTCCTGGTCCGCCGACACTCGTTACTCTTTTTCCACCACAAGGACTTGATTCCACACGTATCTTCTCTCGAAATATGTGCAGAGCTCACGGGCAAGCGCTCACCTCTCTCATGCTTCACTCACACTGAGAAACGCTTCCGCAGGGGTGGGCGTGGCTCGCTGTATGTGGGGGCGTGTCCATGTTGACACGTCAGCATTTTAATATGTGCGACCATGCATATATGCAAGTCATTACCATAGCCACCGGTTACATTCACCCCTCCTGAATTGTACTATCATGGGCGCACATAACCCAACGATCCATCCACACCCAACCACCCAATCTCACCCCCTTAACACAGAAGTCCCTTAGACTTCCCAACCAATCACGATGACATGCCACATCACCAACCTGGACCCTTAATCACAGGATTCCCCTTATCCCTCCCTCGCACAAATACGGTGATCTACGTTATCTTTCATCACAATAATCCCTTATCACTCACAACCGACTCCGATACGACAAGACCCAAGTATACCACGAAGATCCGGACTCCTAATGACAGACCCTGTCAAAAGTACTTTCGTCTCGAATCTCCACCGCCACACCACGGTGCCGCTCACCGTCTCATCAACTTAGATCCCTTATCGCCGAGGTCCCTTCTGCCTCCTCTTGACCAACCCAAATACAGAAAGCCCCGAGTATGCCATGAAGATCTGGAATCCTAATGACAAACTCTATCAAAAGTAACTATTGTCTCGAACCCCCACAGCCTAAATGTAGTGCCGTACACACAACATTGCTCTCAGATCCCCCAATATCCTGGCTTCTCACCTGTACATCAGAACACAGCACCAAATACGCCATCTTACTCTTAGATCAACCGATATCCCATCTTCGCAATCCAACCATTACCTGCCAAATCTTCCACCACAACCCAACAACCGCCTAAGCCGCCACTCCTCTTGCCACCAAACCTTATTCCCTATCTTGATTGGACTTCCACGTGTACTACCTTATCAGCTACATTTCCCACTACTCATATCCCTTAATCCATAATAACCTCTGCGTCGAACTCCCTGGCTGAACCAACCAACACGTTCCCAAAAACTAGAACTATACTAAACAATTAAACTCAGAAACATGTCCAATTCTCAGGCACTCACATCCCCGCTCACCACAATTCACCCTCACATTTTCATCAGCCCGCACACCACACTCACCATCTTGCTCACTGCTGCACTCACCCTACTCACCGCTTCACACACAGCGTACTAACCGCTGCACCACCATTCCCCATTTACACACAGCGTACTAACCGCTGCACCACCTCTCCCCATTCACTCGCGACACTCACCCTCTTGCTCACCGCTGCACTAACCCTGCTCACCACTACACTGGCCCTTTGGCTCACCACCTCACTCATTCTCACATCTTCCTGCGCTTCCAGCTGTTCGTCCGCCATCACTCCGACACAACAGACAATAGGATCGATATCTCCCGCCCTACGTTGCACAGAACACTCGGCGACCAATTGGCAGACATTTACAGAAGATCCGAGTCACGGCACCACTGTAACCCGCGCCAACCTGCACCGTCTCTCTCGAAACCCAAGGATATGGCCGCCGACTGCACGAGAGACCGCAGGCCGGCGTCTCGGCCAGCGAGATGTCAGACACCAGGTGAACTTCGCGTGCGTGAGTGCACACGTGGCGAGGAGGAGGTGATTCTGATGGTAAAGTCCTGAGTTGTGTTTTTTGTGAATCCCCCTCGCGCTCCGCATGCACCGCTCCTGGTCCGCTGACACTCGCTACTCTTTTTCCACCACAAGGACTTGATTCCACACGTGTCTTCTCTCAAAATGATGATATTTATTAACTCTGCACACACAGCACCAACATAGGAAGCCACATCAAATCTCCACAGCCCTCTCTCATCTTTCACTCAGACTCAGCAAACTGCGCACCTAAGATGGCCGCCACGTGCAGCCACGTTCACTTCACGCCAAAACCCACAAAAGATTCCCCCATCTCCAAAATAACAAAACCTCGGTCAACCGCTTTACACCACGTACCTTCAGACACATCCACCAACATACGAAGCCACATCAAAACTGCACAGCTCTGCGGATAGTACAAAACACCTCATTGTTAACCCACCTCTACGTATATAATTTTATCAATATGTGCGGAGCTCTGGGACAAGCGTCCTCACCTCTCTCATGCTTCACTCACACTGAGAAACGCTTCCGCAAGGGTGGGCGTGACTCACTGTTTGTGAGGGGCATGTCCATGCTGACACGTCAGCATTTTTATATGTGCGACTATGCATATGTACAAGTCATTACCATAGCCACCGGTAACACCTGTCACCATGAGTGAGCATAGCAGGAGCGCTCGGCTCCAGACCTGTTCACGAAGGATGACCCTGCAGGAGGTTACGATGCATGGGGGACTAATAAGGCCCAGGCCAAGTCTAAATATAATATACCGATGCTGTTGTTAAAATCAAACCCGAGTTTGCTGAGTTCGGTGCATTGAGTGAAGCGTTGCGACTCCACTCGCACATTCACATATCACATATACGCTAATGCATTCAGATTAATGTCATGCTTACAAGGAGTTCGTTGGCAAGAGAGTGGCAATATATCAGGTGCGCGAAAAATCCCAACAACAGATACGCAGAAAATGTAAACAAGCAGACAATTCCATTCACAATAATCTGAGCTGCGAAGAAAAATGTAACGTCACGTTACCATATCATGAGATAAAAATATAATACTCTCGCAGCTAGGTTGTCTCTATGATCCGCGAATTGCAAACGACTCAATCAATTGAAAGAATTGTGATTTAAATCATTTTGTGGTTTTCGCATCTGGCAGTTTTCCACACCTTATTAAAGTGTACATCAATAGGGCAGAGAAATAATAGCCTTTGTCCCTTTTCTCATTTCAGTTTTACTATCTAACAGGTGACCTATATTTCTTATCAGGGAGCATCTAGAAAACACTTACAAAACACACTTCCACAAACTTCACTATAACAAAATTAAATTGATTTCCATGGTAGACATATTCCTCGAGCACTGCCTCGCCATCTCAATCAATCACGTTTCACAGAGAGGGGAGAGCGAGAGAGAGGAGAAGGAAAGAAAATAAAAGTTTGGTGGTCATTGTCAATAATTCAACCAAAAATTCTCCTGAAGCCTGCCGGACCGGTAAATTCAGATCAGATCTGCACCTTCACTCCATTTTTCTGTTGCTGTCGAGCAACTGACAGCCTGAAACATGAGCTCTCTCACGAGTGGCCTCGGGTGTGTAAGTCAGCGAACATAATGGCAACACAACTGCATTATTTATCCGTCAACGCTCTTGCGCCGAGCTCTAAGTTTTTATCGTCGCCTACCACTTGCTCAGAGCCTAAATAAGCACGATATTTTTCGATTAAAAAAAAACACTCCTCTTGCGATGTTGCGATATTGTGCCAATACTCAAGGAGTGGAAGAGGCTTTAAAAGTTCAGAGGTCTCCAATTTATTTGCACGCGGAGCAAAGCTAGCTCTATTCTTGTGCATTTGCAATCATGCAATGCTCGATGAAAATTAATTGGTTAAGGGGATAAAAAAAACTCGGTGAATGAGCAAACCACTCTGCGTACAACATAGGACATGTATACATGGGGTGGGCACACATTGAGAGGACCGGTTAAATTTGAAGAGGGAGCAGGCATTGGCAATTAGTGCCACAGCGAGCTCTGGCTGAACAGCAAACATGGAACAAGGAGCAAATCAAATTATTCAGCACCCAAAGGCCTGCTTTGTATGGGAAGCAAGGCAGTAGGCGCTGTCCATCGAGTCTCAGCGGAGGCTGAACTGTTTTATTTTTATCTTGCTGCCAAAAAATAAATAAATCGCTGGCAAGTAATTGTTGTCACCATGCAAGCATGTACCGGTTTATGAAATGTAAAGCGCTGTGTGCTTTCACGGCTGTGGTAAAATAAGCGAGGCTCCTGCAGTCTGTCATCCTGTGAGTATTTAAACGTTGATGATTGCTTCGAAAAGCTGCTCTCTCGGGACAGCCGCGTCGATGGCTCTCTCTCCTCTCCTCGCGACGTTTCGCCTCACACGTTGGAGGCATCCTCAGGCGTAGTGTGCGTGCGCGGCTTCTATCGTATGCTCGTAGAAGGTCCATGCTTGCACGATGTACAATACGTTCAGTCCTCCTCAGCTGCAGTGTGTGTTGTAGTTTGTAGAATCTTGGGACGATGTTGCTGTCCCGGCAGCGTTGTAAGAAGGCGAGATTGCTGAGCATCATCATCTTCTTGCTGCGAAGTTATTTAAACGTTGACATTTGTGCGTAATACCCGACTGGCTATGTTTTGCCTCTTGCATGGTTACTCATTGATGTGTGGTGCCAAGCCTCGCGACGTGTTAGGCTAAGTGCATGTCGAAGCTCACGCTGCGGTCAGATCGGGTCATTCGCCAAGTTACTCTGGGTCCGTATGCAAGCAGCCGTGGGTAAATGCTGGTTGGCTAGCGAAGTGGGGTGATATCGCGTGACTGGGTGACGTCAGACGGGACTGGGAGTGGGGTCTGTCTGAGACTATATAAGGGATGTGCGGAGTTCAGAGGAGCGGGTCGTCGAGTGAGAGTCGAGAGAGATAAGTGAGAGTCGTCGTCGAGTGAGAGTTGAGAGGGATAAGTGAGAGTCGTCAAGTAAGAATCGAGAGAGCGTCATTGTAGAGTGCGGTCGTAAAGCGTCATCATAAAGTGAATTGGTAGAGAGTCACTCTGAAGGCGAGAGTTCGCTCGTAGGCCCGTGAGTTGACCGCGTGGTCGTTCTTTGGGTAGGGTATTTCAGGTGACGCCAGACAGAAAGCGAGGTCGTGGCTGCACTTAAGAACCAACAGTGGATGAAGCCTGATGTGGATAAGAAACGAAATGTGATAGAACCAGCTGTGTTAATGAGCCTTCAAAGACGCTACCAACTGTACTTGCTGTATAGAGTTTATGGAGTTAAATAAACATAAGCACTCTCCAACACCGCTTCAGCGTCATTATTATTACATATTGGCTGACGCTTGCATTCATGTCAGTCTTGAGTGTTTTATGTATATTAGTAAATTGCCCTGAGAGTAAGCGGTGTATTACAAAAATGCCTCATATAACTCTTTTGTCAATTTTGTCTAAAGTTGGACTTGTTATCAGTGATTCCTCAGCATTGTGCATCTCTCTGAGTTTTTTTTTTAGAGAAAGAATGACACTCTTTTTACACTTTCCTTTATCAACAGTACACAAGTCTGTGAAACCACGTGAAAGCCTACCGCAAAACGCGCTGTTTTTCCAAAATTATTACTGGCTACGGAGATAAGTGAAATATACTATGTCATGAGGCATCACTGGCGAATAAATTTTAACAATAAAAAGCGGATTTATTTGTTTTTTGCATTGTGTCAAAATACAGACTTTACAGAGTAATACCAGCACAATGTCCTGCCCCGGGCAGTTCGATCCCTACCTCGGGTGCCTTTTTGTGTGGCATTTGTGTGTTCTCTACTCCAATTTTTGCATAGATTTTCTCCGGGTTCTTCAATTTCTTCCCACAACTTAAAAAAAAAACACTCATCAATTAATTGGCTGACACCATCAGATTATACAGGGATGAGTGCCTGGCAGGTTGGCACTGGATAACCACCGAGACGACCCCCCTCCCCTTCTCTGCGATTCCCTCGCTCTGCCCTCGTATCGTCCATGAGCAGGCATGTTAATTTGCACAGCGTGTTATAAATTGTATTATTATTACTTTAAAAAAAAACACACACTCGAGCATGAATCAAGCGTATGCAGGCTTTGGGCACCATACGCACATGACGAATTAACGACGGAAACGTCAAATGTGAGGGCAGGCCATAAACAAAATGAGTGCACTATATGTATATACACACGCACACTCACAAAATCTCCCAAGTCGTTCGTTTCATGTTCAGTACGAGCACTGAGATCGCACAAACCGCACATAGCAACAGCAATAACAATTCCCAGTCAAAACGTTAAAATCCAACGCATCAGCCGAGGTCGTAGTTTCCTAAACTACAGTACTCGCGACCCCCACCATGCTATGTTCACAATTTACGACGTTTATCAATTTGCTTCCATTTCAAATTAACTCGCTCTGCACTGCACGCGCCTGATGATTGTTTCACACGTCCCACGCAATGTACTAAGCCAGCGGTTCTCAACATATTTGCATCTTAAGGCCCACTTGGGGCTGGTCTCCAATTATCTACAGTGCGCTAATGCAGCCGGTTGACAATCAGATCGATACATCAGTATTTATGCCCAGGATCTGGGAAACCTGACCGTAAAAGTTCGGCAGAACCCACTGGACTCTAAGGGCTCATCACAAGCAATCACATACCGCCTTTCATCTTCATTTTCTATTCCCGGGCACCGGGCTATATGTGCTTCTAATTAGGAAACATTCACCTCACGTGCCAATTAATGTGCTCAAAATATCGGCGGCTAAGTAAAGCTCTGCGGTGCAGCAGGCAATATTTTTTTTCTTCCGGAATGCACTACAGAGGCAGCATTGACCGTTAATTAAAGTACCTGCAACTCGCTATTGTGCGTAGAGTTCGCATTAATTATACGTGGGTATCTTTGGCTTGAGGCAGAAACAAATATTGAGCTGCACATGTCCCCCAAGGTGTCCTCTGTTCTCAACAAATCTTGGATGCTGTTGTATATGGCGACACTGCGAACACCAGAAGTAAATACGTCATCAAAAGCCGAGGGGTTCAGAAGAACCAAGCAGTTTCGTGGTGTTACACAATAGCCAACCGAACGCTATCTCTACCCTTAATCCAAATCGATATTCAACCAGTCACTAAAACTCGTAACAATCTCATCTCTCTCATCTCATTATCTGAAACCGCTTAATCCTATATAGGGTCACGGTGAGCCGGAGCCTATCCCGGAAACACAGGGCGTAAGGCAGGAATACATCCGACGACGGGACGCCAGTCCATTACCGACTAGTAACAATAGTTACTACTTAAAAGGCGTGCAGTTTCGCTCACTCTCGAGGGCAGAGGTGAACAACTGAGAGGCGCGAGGAAGCTGCAGAGAGGCGGGCGGGGGGGAGAGAAGGAAGCCACGCAGTAAATCGGCGTCAACATTTTCCAGACACTGCATCTTCTATATACTGTGCAGCGCACGATAGGACGCATGCATCATGAGATGAATCATCAGTGTTAATTACTGAATCCACACATCGTCTTAATGCAGAGGTGGTAATTCTGGCCAAATTGGGGACTGAGGTTTAAATTATATGTTGCGCTTTTTCTCTTCCGCCTCGATTTTAATTCATGAGCCCCTAGCAGTACGTCCAGATATGAAGATGTAGTGCTTCAGTGAAATGAAATATGGACAAAAATGTACATATTTTCGAACGAGAAGACATCTGAACAACGGAGATTACGGATATTTGTATTAGGATTTGAGTTTGAGCTGATATTTTATGAATCCATATTTTCATTTCCATCAATTCAGGACCCCTTGAGCTGCTTTGTTCGCTCATGCCTCGTGCCAAACAAGG
>JAZEWT010000014.1:14850983-14862428 GCA_036362905.1 Mordacia mordax | reverse complement strand
GGGGGGAGGGGGTGAGTGCTACTGATGCCGCTGAAGGGGGCACGTGCGACGGGATTGTCCACTCGAAACCTCACGCTCCTCTCAGGATCTGTTAAAACGACAACGGGCCCTGGTAGTCAGGAGTACCAAGGGCCGTAGCAGGATCCCAAGGCCCAGCGATGGGGAGTGACGGATCGCCGTTGGGATCAGCCGCAGTGGTTTGAGGGTCGGTGGAAGGGCAGATGACTCAGATCCTACTGGACACGGGGACTACCGTGTCGGTAGTAATCCGCGAGCTGTGTCGGTGTGTGGGGGTCGACCGGCGGCGACTGCGCTCTCTAGACTGCGGCCTAATGCAAGCCAATGGCGGTAACCTACAAGCCATCGGGTGGCTCTCACTGGAGATCTGGATAAGTTCAGCGAGGTGTTGTCTCGACGTGTACGTGGCGATGAGACTATGCCATCCCTGCATCCTCAGAACAGGAGTTGGCGAAGGTGAGAGATGCCCTCATCTGGGGCCAGACAGCTATCATTGGTCCATGGGCGAGTATCTACCTCCGGCTGGGCCTCTGGGAGGGGGTAGTTCGGGAGCGGGGGCCTGACGGGAAAGCCAGGAGGGTGTGTATCCCGGCCGCAACACAGCCACAGCTGTTGCGCCTGGTGCACAACCACCCCTTGGGGGGACATAGTGGTGAGTGACGCACCTGGTTCACACTGCGACATCGGTACCTGCGGCCCGGCCTAAACCGGGACGCGACTACCTGGGTCAAGTGGTGTCAACGGTGCCAGCAGGCAGCGAAGGCACCACATGCTACGCCGTTCCGCTGTGGCTATTATGGGTGAGCCGTGTAAATCAACTGATGGGGATCGACTGGCAGGGGTCGCTTCCCACGATGCAGCGCAGAAACTGCTACGTAACGGAGAGGGAGGCGGTGTTCGCTCAGCGCCGGGAGACCCTGCGCCAGGCCCGTGGCCTAGTCTATGACGCCGGTGAGCAGGCCCACACGAGGCAAGCAGCGGCGGCATGACCGAGGGGTGAGGCCACGGAGTAATAGGCTAGCGAACAGGTGAGGGTGTTCTCAGCGCAGGTCCGGCTGGGCGGGTGGGGAAACTCACCTCACCCTGAGAAGGACCCCACACGGTGGTACAGCAGCTGTCGCCTGAGACGGTGTTGGTGAAACGAAAAGCCTGGCGGGCATCGCGTGTAATCAACGTGCGGCATCTGAAGGCCTGGAGACCACCCCCTAGGAGAGATCCGGCCCCGAGAGCGGCCGGGTCGAACGACGACAACGGCGAGCCATGGAGGTGGCCTTCGCGCGTGTGGCGGCGCAGCCGGGCAGTAGAACCTCAGCACCCGACGGGTTCTATGCGGACTCCACCCGAGCAGACGACCGCGGGGGCTCGGAGAGTTTCCAGGGGACCGCGGTGGCCCTGAAGGTGGATGGTGGCCCCTCAACGATCAGGCGGCCGAGATGGGCCCCGGTTCACCTCCGGGACTATGTCACGGTGGTCGAGCCTTGTCACTACAATGGCGAGAGGTTCTGGCTGGGACTTCTCGCCGGGGGGGGGAAACTGTGGTGCCAAGCCTCGCGATGTGTTCGGCTGAGTACATGTTGACACACGCTGGGGTCGGGTCGGGTCGTTCGCCAGGTTACTCCGGTTCAGTATGCAAGCAGCCGTGGGAAGATGCTGGTTGGCTAGCGAAGTGGGGTGATATCGCGTGACTTGGTGACGTCAAAGGGGACCGGGAGTGGGGTCTGTCTGAGACTATATAAGGGATGTGCGGAGTTAAGAGGAGCGGGTCGTCGAGTGAGAGTCGAGAGAGATAAGTGAGAGTCGTCGAGTGAGAGTCGAGAGAGATGAGTGAGAGTCGTCGAGTGAGAGTCGAGAGAGATAAGTGAGAGTCGTCGAGTGAGAGTTGAGAGTGCGTCGTCGTAGAGTGTCGCGGTTGAGAGTCACTGTGAAGGCGAGAGTTCGTCCGTGTGAGCGTGAGTTGACCGCCTGGTCGTTGTTCAAGCTCGGCGCGGCCGAATGAAGCGAACCTCGTTTGTTGAGAAGGAGAGCCTTCGGAGTCCCAGTCTGCCTGTGCTAAGAGAGAGGATGAGTGGCCGCCAACGCAAGTGCGATCGTCGCCGGCGCGTGAAGGTCAGCAAGAAGAACCCATGCCGGGGAAATTCACGCGTCGCGACACAGTGTTAGAGACAGGAACCAGTGTTAGAGATTGGAACCAGTGTTAGAGACAGGAACCAGTGTTAGAGATTGGAACCAGTGTTAGAGACAGGAACCAGTGTTAGAGACAGCAGCCAGTGTTAGAAACAGGAACCAGTGTTAGAGATTGGAACCAGTGTTAGAGACAGAAGCCAGTGATGTATCACAGGAATCCCGTATCCAGAGCTTGCAAGCTCACTGGGTGGTTTCTGCTGCAACAATAAACATTTAATTATCTAAACACATTATCAGGTCAGAGGTGATTGGCCGGTCAGAGCATTGTAATCGTGAACTTTAATGCCACCGCCTATTTTAAGCATGGGTAAAAATGGCTCAAATTATCTCCTCTCATCTCATAATCTGAAACCGCTTAATCCTATATAGGGTCACGGTGAGCCGGAGCCTATCCCGGAAACACAGGGCGTAAAGCAGGAATACACCCGACGACGGGACGCCGGTCCATCGCCGGGCATTGCGGGACAATTTTAGTCTGCGAGCCAATCAACCTATCCAGGAGCATGCTTTTGGACTGTGGGAGGAAACCGGAGTACCCGGCGAAAACCCACGCGGACACGGGGAGAGCATGCAAACTCCACACAGAAAGGCACCCGAGCCGAGAGATTCGAACCCGGGACCTTCTTGCTGTGAGGCGACAGCGCTAACCACTGGGCCACCGCGCCGCCCGGCTCAAATTATGTTGAATGATAATAATAATTGCATTTATGAAGAGCTTTTTTATAAAGCGCTGCACCGAGCTGCGGAGAGAACGGCATGATGCCTCCAACATAGAAGGGGACACGTCGCAAAGAAGAGAAACGAAACGTTCCACACGTCTATCTCGAAAGAGCAATTCTCATACGTCGAGCTGTGAAACCCTACATCGGAACAGAGATAAATTGTTAACGAAACAAACATAGATAAACTATTAACTAAACGACAAACTGTCAGCTGTGTATCGCTCGTGTGAATTACTTGATATCAGTTGTATAGTAATTATAATAATTGCATTTATGGAGCGCTTTTCACTCGAGGGTCACAATGCGCTGCACAGAGCAGTAGTTCTCTGATGCCATCTGGCGGGGCGGTTTTGCGGTGAACCTCTGTCTCCAAGGGTCCTGATTAAAAGAACTCCTTATCCTCGCGATGCCCGTGAAATAAAGAGGCAAAAATGACAGAAGCGATCATATGAATACGTGCAATGAATTTGTGAAGCAGCACATTTGAGATTCTTGCAAAGAAATGCGTGGGGACGAATGCAAAATACAGTTAAATCTCTTACACGGGGCGGCGCGGTGGCCCAGTGGTTAGCGCTGTCGCCTCACAGCAAGAAGGTCCCGGGTTCGAATCTCTCGGCTCGGGTGCCTTTCTGTGTGGAGTTTGCATGCTCTCCCCGCGTCCGCGTGGGTTTTCGCCGGGCACTCCGGTTTCCTCCCACAGTCCAAAAAAAAGCGTGCTGCTACATCGGTTAATTGGCTCGCAGGCTAAATTGCCCCGCAATGCCCGGCGATGGACTGGCGTCCCATCGTCGGTATATCTTTGCCTTGCGCCCTGTGTCTGCCGAGATAGGCTCCGGCTTCACCGTGACCCTGAATAGGACTAAGCGGTTTCAGATAATGAGATGAGATGAGATCTCTTATACGCACTTCTGTTCAGCAGAAAAAAATGTTATTGTTGTTGATTAGCCGGTCATATGTCGTTGATGTTTCTGACATGCCGTCCTCTCCACAGCTCTGTGACCCCCGGGTGAAAAGCGCTCGAGAAGTGCAATTATTATTATTTCAGAAGCAACTAACGCTACCCCCTACTTAACAGACAGCATTCTGCAACGGAAATAATATATATTTTATTTAAGTGTGTTTATTGTTGCTATTAGACACATACATTACTCTGTTTACGTTATTTACAATATAAATAAAAATCTTTTCTACTCTTTGCAAATAATATATTGCATTTCTAGAAAGCTTTTTACCCGAGGGTTACAAAGCGCTGCACAGGGCTGCGGAGAGAACGGCGCGCTAACAACAACGAAATAAGAATGAAAAATCCGCAACAATAACATTTTTGGGTTTTTTTTTTTACAAATCTGAGCTGGGAGATAATGGTATGTTAACAATAGCAATAACACCAGGACATTTCAATTGAAAGACAATTAGCAGCAGTAAATTTGAATTCTAAAAATAAGAGATAAAAATATAATTCTTCAACATTCAAGGAAGGAATAAATGTTCCCGAGCAGGCGCAGTTTGGCAGAGAGCCATCATCCCGGCATGAAAACATTGAGCCGCGTCAACAGTCCTAGCCACAGGGCTTGAAAGCCTTATGGAACAAGTGAGTCTTGAGACGAGATTTGAGGATGCCCAGGAACCCAGCTGATCGAATCTCCAATGGAAGGGCATTCCAGAGTCTGGGAGCAGTGCGTGAGAAGGCTCTGTCACCCATCGAAAGGAGGTGCGATCTGGGCACATGCAGCGAGCCCGTGTTGGAGGATCGCAGTGGTCGGGTTGAGGATGATGCCTAACGTATGTCACGGATGTATGTCAACAGCGCCAATGAGAGCCTTGTCGGTGAGGAAGAGGAACTTGAATTGAATCCTGTATTTAAACGTTAATGAGTGGAGAGACATCAGTACTGGGGATATGTGATCGTGAATGGGTGTGCGAGTGCGGACTCTCGCAGCCGCATTTTGCATACGTTGGAGACGATTGATTAGGTAGGTGAAGGGTGCCAGGGAGCAGTGCATTGCAATAATCAATTCGTGAGGAAATAAAGATGTCTATTAGCTTTTCAACATCAGAGGGTGACAGGATGTTGCGATGTCTGGCTATATTTCTGAGATGGAAATGGGCTACCTTCGTCACATTGTTGATGTGTATCTCGAAGTTGAGTGAGGAATCAAGAGTCGCACCTAGATTCCGGACTGCCTTAGCAACTTCAATGGTCTGGTCGTCAAGCATCAATTGGATAGGTTCAGCATTGGACAATTGGTGCGTAGTTCCAACAAGCAAAACTTTTGCTTTGTCGCCATTTAATTTTAGAAAATTGGAATTGAGCCAGTCCTTCAAAGTTATTAATATATATCCTGTTATAAGATACTTTCATTACTCTGCACATAAGGGTCGTTATATCCACATCCACGTTAAAACGGACTTGCGGGCACTCCCGCCTATTAGTCCGTTGAATCTGAATGTAATTACTTCACTGTCAAACGAATGCCGCAGAATATTACCATCGATTTCTCTGCTGCACTAACTCCATCACTGTTGTGGGTAATGAAGAGCGACGCACAGCGTCGTCTATCTAACGCATCGAGATTCTCGTTTGAAAGCGTAACTTCTCAACAGTTAATTACTGAGCTTATGAAAAAGTGTGCTTGACTCCGAGCGTAGCGGTTTGAGAATATCGCCGTTGAAAATGATTCGTTCCCGAGACGGAGATAATTACACTCCGTTACAGGTGGCAGGCTTCTGTCATCAGCGTGCGGTAAATTTTATTCTAGCGTAACATGCTAACTGAGATGTCTCGGCATCGCTCATTCTGGAATTAAAATCAAGCAATGAAATGAATGCTACGTTTGTGTCGCCAACTACATAACAGGCGCTTGAACGCGAGCCGTGTGTCAGCACTCGTACGCTGGGCGGCCGAAATTGAACGTGCGATGCACGCACGAGAGCGCAGGATCGAGAGGCCAGAGCCTGAGACAAGGGCAGTTGTGTGTTTAATGTCAGCGGGGACGTGCATGAGCGCGTGAAGAATGTCAGGAAACGGAGCGTATTATTCCTTCCGCAAATGAATGAAATGCGAGCGCGAGTGAAAATATACGCAGGTGACACGATTACTCATGACCTTCTTGCAGCTGGTCGCATTGGAGCCGAAATTATAAAAGCTCAGAATGCAGAGGGCAACTCAGTGCCTGGAATGAGTAATGAGTGAGACCTTTTGTTTTTTTTTTGCAGAAGAAATCCAATGCTATTAAAATGTCCCGAAATGAACCTGTGATCCACGCTTTTGGTTTTTAATCGAGACGCACTGAAATTCACAGGCCATCCCGTGAACCAAAGGTAAACATGGCACAAGGACGTTTGAATCTCAGTCTACATATGGGCTCTTTGCAGTGCATGAAGCATTAATAATTCTCAGCACTTGTGACCGATTAAGCGTTGGAAACATTTGTCTCACGAGCAAGGAAAATAATTGTTTCTTATTATTTGTAGTAATTCATTCAAGACTCTTAAAATGTTCTCATGTGATATATATCTTCCAAATAAAACAGTGGCCATGATTTGGTGGAAGCGAATAAAAGTAATGGTATATATAAAAAAAATATACGTAAGTTGAATAAGGTCCTAACCGCACACTTTCATCCACTCTTATTAAGGGGGTTTGAGTTTAAAATGTTCAATTACTTTAATAAATTCCTTGTATCAAGTAAACGCCATACCTCAGCAACTGTCAGTAATGTTCCTTTCGCTGAGGTTTCTAAACAAATCATTCAACATGCAGATTGTACTGTTGATTCTTCCGTTATCTAAATAAAGTATTGAAAAGTTAACGGGGCATGAACGATCATTGCTGTTGGTGTTCTTAAAAAAAAACACTCATAAAAACAAAACTTGTGAGTTTTACAAAACCGCACAATCCACTAACTGCTGTCTCCAAATTAAGCAGTGATGATGCTACACTGGTAGTGGTGCCCAAGCACAAATAATAGGTAATAGACAAATTCACCGTTCACAGCGCATACATGGAAAAGCCAGGGACACAGCATGAGTAATACGAACTGGAGACTGCGCTTTACACAACGTGGCTTAATGAGAACTACACGCTTTCCTATTAGGAATAATCTGCATTGGAAGATGAATAATTACCTAGTAATAGTGACTGAGCAACAGATAATGTCAATAGATTAATTCAAAAGCCTTCAGAAGCCTGATGACGTCTCCAACGTGGGAGATGAAACGTATCGGAGAGAGGGGAAACAATCAAAACACGACATTGACAAACTTCGAGCCGTCAACACCTTCACCAATACAAGCTGTCAATGTTTGATTGGTAATGTTGCACATTTCATTACTGGAACAATTTATACAGATTGCTCTTCGTATCTGTTCCTATGGGATAGCCGTGTCAAGTGTTCCTCCTCTCTCATATGCAACGTTTCACCTCCCATGTTGGAGGCATCGTGAGGCGTTTCTGAAAAATAATGTATAAATTGGCACCATTATACATGCATCAACAGACAACCCATATTAAACGCATAATTTATAATGTTGCGGGTACATACATTGCATTGTAAGAAAATTAATCCTTGTGAGCATATGGCATACTCCACTGATCAACGTGTGCAGAATGCGGCTGCTCGAGTCCTCACTCGCACACCCATCCACGATCACATATCCCCAGTACTGATGTCTATCCACTGGTTACTCGTTAAATACAGGATTGAATTCATGATCCTCCTTCTTACCTACAAGGCTCTCACTGGCACTGCTCCGACACATTCGTGACTTACTTCAGGCACTATGGGCACTTTTTTTGCCAGTATACAAATATAAGATTATAATAGGTTTTACCGTATCTGGCGATTATGCAGGTGTTAAGGTGTTAAGATCTTGCCTGGCAATTGTGCAGGTGTTAAGAGCTTAACACCTGCATAATCGCCAGATACGGTAAAACCTATTATAATCTTACTTCAGGCACCCCCCTCAACACGTCAAATTCGATGCTTCAATACGGGCTTGCTGCATGTGCCCAGATCGCACCTCCATTCGATGGGTGACAGAGCCTTCTCGCGCGCTGCTCCCAGACTCTGAAATGCCCTTCCATTGGAGATTCGATCAGCTGAGTCCCCGTACATCTTCAAATCTCGTCTCAAGACTCACTTGTTCCATAAGGATTTCAAGCCCTGTGGCTAGGACTGTTGACGCGGCTCAATGTTATCATGCCGGGATGATGGCTCTCTGCCGACCTACGCCTGCTCGGGAACATTTATTCCTTCCTTGTGTGTTAAAGAATAATTTTTATCGCTTATTTTACGTCAAATTATCCTGATGTTGTTTTTGACATGCTGTTCTCACCCCCTCTCGGATTTGTAACAAAAAAACCCCCCCAAAAAACATTGTTGTAGCTGATTTGACGTTCTTATGTCGTTGTTGTTGACATGACGTTCTCTCCGCAGCTCTGTGCAGCGCTATGAGTTGTTGACAAGCCCGATTAGGATTCTACTTATACGCTACAGATCTGGTCCGCAAAATCCCACTTAAAACCATTGCGATATCAAGCTCGCCATTTTTTCTAACAAACCCCAGAGAGGCTTGCATTCTGAGTCGTTACATTACGCCAGCAGGGAGCCAGGGGGATCACACTGCCCGGTTCCATATTCCTCTTCTTCCCCACTTATGGTTCCGCCGGTGGCTCGCAAATCAGCCGCAGAGCACGAGACATACGCTTGGGACCCAATCTCTGCTGGCCTCGAAAATGAAGTGGCTTAAAAAGGAAAGAGTCGCCGTTTTATTTGTTACCAGGAATATCAGTCAAAGCACAGGGGGACACCCAATAGTATAAAATGAACGAGGGCAGCTTCAGCCAGTGTTAGTGATTACATGGCGAGACCCTTACGAGCCAATCAAATTCATCACCTGGCTTTCCGAGATAAACAAGTAGATTTTTAAAAAATCACCTGGGTATGCTGCTTCATGCATGATGCTCTAGTTTTATGGTGAACAATGCTTGGTCAGATAACCCAATATTTGAAAGTTATTGACTACAAATTCCCAGACAGTGAAAATCATCTGCCTTTTAGGAGATGCAAAGGGTTTGTGCCCAATTCCTATCGTGCATCGGAATTCTCAGCATTGCAATAGTGCGATTTTGACAAGAAGCCTCTTAATTTGTAAAGAAATGCATATTAACTCACAGGAGTAAATTTACAGTGAAACACAATGGTGTTTTCCAGCCACATGTATTTGGTAATTATTATACAATCCGTAAAAGACGGCAGAGTTGAATTAATGCCCCTACCTACGTGAAACAAAATTGAGAAAGACAAGGCTTCAAACAAAATTTAAATGATGATTGCTTCGAAAAGCTGCTCTCTCGGGACAGCCGCGTCGATCGCTCCCTCTCTCTCCAAGGCGACGTTTTGCCTCACACGTTCGAGGCATCCTCAGACATCCTCAGACTGCGCCTGAGGATGCCTCGAATCCTCAGGCATCCTCAGACTGCGCCTGAGGATGCCTCGAACGTGTGAAGCAAAACGTCGACGCGGTTGTCCCGAGAGAGCAGCTTTTCGAAGCAATCAATAATGCATCGAGCCGTCAAAACCGATATCATTACAAACTTTAAATGTATATGAAATAACATCTCACGTCTTTGTCAAAAACCCACTTAATCCTGGTCAGGGTCACGGTGAGCCAGAGCCTATCCCGGCAGAAACAGGGCGCAAGGCAGGGATATACCCACGATGAGACGCCAATCCATCCCGGGCACTGAGGGCAATTTAGCCTGCAAGCCAATTAACCTATGCAGCAGCATGTTTTTTGGACTGTGGGAGGAAACCGGAGTGCCCGGCAAAAACCCACGCGGACACGGGGAGAGAACTCGCAAACTCCACACAGAAAGGCACCCGAGCCGAGATTCGAAACAGGGTCTTCTTGCTGTGAGGCGACAGCGCTACCCACTGGGCCACCGTGCCGCCCGTATATGAAATCCTCCTTGTTATAATTGTGCCAATGACATAATTACCTCTTTGAGGTGGCATTGAAGGATTTTTCTTTTGAAAAAATGCAGCGCAATTAAACGGGGGGAGCATTCATACATAGAAAACTGCCATCACCACCGATATTGTTTTCTTATTGTTTTGGTATTCCTTTTGCATACCTATGTATAACAAGATTAGAATTTTCGGTATTGAACTCAGAATCTTTTTTTTTATTGAACCCACAAATATATCTACGAATCAAGAATTTTTCTGGTTGTATGTAGTTTTGCCCTTTGCAAATTTTATTTCCCTTTATTAAGAAACAAATATTTACATTATAAAACGAAGCCATATATAGGATCCTCGCAGAATATTAAATAAAAAAAATAAAAGTAGGGTCGCTATACATTCCCTTTTAATCCATCAGTACTACAGTACAAGCAGTCCTCTTCCCGAGATTTGATCTCACCATCTAGGTCAAAAGAACCGATAGAATCACTTGCTCTGTCTGCCTCCCTTTAAGATAAAACGGTCAACATAAGTATCACATTCCACTGGAAAATCCAATATATACTCTCTGTTACTAATGAGCCATTTATGATGACAAACGTACGAGGACAAATACATAATTCCCGGCGAGGAAAACTCATCTGTAAAACTTGAAATATCTCAACGTACATTGTCATCTCGGCCCGTGTGTACAAGTAAATGATATCATTCCAAAACGAGCTTAACATCAAACATACGCTTGTATCTGTTACTTACTTCTTTAAAGAAAAAATGAGCAACAAAGTATGGCCCTCGGAGCCTTTCCCAATAGATCAAAATGTTGTGCAACCATCCATATGTGTGGTACCTCATGGTTACTGATCTAGTCTGTTAATGGTATCACTATTTTATTTTCTTTCTGCTGTCGTTAAATAAAACATGATAAGACACTTGCACCCGTTGTTGCTTCTTTCCGGGAAAACACTTCCTCATAATCAGGCAAGCGCAAACTACAAGACACTCATACTCCCTTAAGGCAATGTGTATCTGTCAGCAGTAATATAAAGGGCATCCATTGAGGTATCATCCATTATTTAAAATGTGGAATTAGACCGCAGTTTGAGCTAGAGTATTTTTTACGTATATATAACATTTGCTAAAACATAGCAGCAAACATCATGGTAAAGGATGTAAGGGATAAGGGTTAATATAATTCAGAATTAATATCTTGTGGGTTGGGTCGTTTAAAAACGTGTGTCGTCTACCCTTCTCCACCCAACACAGCCATTTAATTATTTAATATCACGTTAATCAGACATGGCCAATGCATTTCTGCTTCAGCACCACCGGCGCTGTGTGGAAGTGTTCTCTAATAACATGAAAATAAATAGCCAGTATTTTTACGAATCCAGCAATTAGAAAATTTAAAAGCTGAGAAAAAAATATAAGTCGGGAGTAAGTTTTAAGCAACGTTTCCAAACAAAAGTAGCTTTGCTTTAACCTATTTTATTGTTGTTATAGGGCAGCGCGGTGGCCCAGTGGTTAGCGCTGACGCCTCACAGCAAGAAGGTCCC
>JAZEWT010000014.1:14814957-14832196 GCA_036362905.1 Mordacia mordax | reverse complement strand
GGGGGGGGGGGCGGAGTCTATCCCGGCAGACAGAGGGCACAAGGCGGAGCGATACCCACGCTCTGACGCCAGTACATCGCAGGGCACTGGAGGCGATTTACTCAGCGGGACAATTAATCTGGGCAGCGGTGTGTCTTTGGACGGTGGGATGAAACTGTAGTACCCGGTGAAAACCCACGCTGGCACGAGACGATAACAGGTAAACTCCACACAGAGAGGCCACCCGAGCCGGGAATAGAACCCGGGTCATTCTTGCTGTGATGCAGCGGCGCTATTCACTGCGCCACCGCACCATCCCCAATTAACACTTTCCTTCTCTAATTACAGTAAGATGTTGCAGTGTCTGAATGTTTATTCGAGGTAAACCCTGACTGACGTTGCTTAAACATATTGCGGTAGCAACCCGCACGTTGCCACCTCGTGGGCAACAGGGAGGCGCAGCGGTAACATCTGCACCACACACAAAGTAGGTCCTACTCGAGGTGGTTCGATTCCCGTCTCACGCATCTCTCTGTGTGGCGTTTGTGTGTTCTCCCCCTGTTCCGCGTGGGTTTCCTCCGGGTTCTCCGGTTTCCTCCCACAGTCGAAAAACATGCTTCCCAGGTGAATTGGCTTGCTGAGCTTACACAATAATAATTGCATTACATTTATCCATAGTCTCACGTTTGCTTCCTTCTTAAGTGTTTCAATATTTTCTTAGTTCATTACCGTTGCTTGTTATAATGACTGCGGTCCACAAATAATATTATTCATATTATTTCCATTAATCTTAATCACTTCTTTTCTCCAATACATATGTATGTTTAGTATATCCGCGTGCTGCTATAAATATCCGTGGTCAGAGTGGATTTCCTCCATTACCGTCTTTTTCATGTAATGAGAGTGTAGCTGTTTCATCTACATATGGAGTTTTAATGATATTTCTGTATTGCTTTAATTAAGACATTGCCTTCGTTAAAGCTTGGATAACTGCGTCATTTGTGTTGCAAAAATGTACATTTCTTCATCTGCAAAAGCCAGGCTTAATGGAATATGATATTCATTTGTCTTTTACAGGACCTGATTTTAAAAACAAACGAAAAACTCTACACATTATCAAAGGCTTGCTACAAGCTGGATCAATATTCATGGGGTTACACTTATACACAAATGAAATATCTTAACCATCCAAGAATATTTCAATACATATCATGTCCAAATAGAGAAACGAAACTAATTTAAATTATTACAGAGCCGTTAAGCAGCTTGCTCTTTGCAGCTGGATTCTTCGATTATTTGGTTCCCCGATGATTTGTGAACAGGGCATATTGTGGGACGGGAGCTTAATGAGTCTGTAATTATTTCAATTAGTTTACTCTCTATTTGGACATATGTATTGAGATTTCCTTCGATGGTTAAGGCATTTCATTTGTGTGTAAGCGTAGCTCCATTAATATTGATCCAACTGGTAGCAATCCTTTGATAATGTTCACAGTTTCTCGAATTTTTAATCAGCCCCCGTAAAAGACATATGAATATCATATTCCATTAAGGCTGGATTTTGCAGACGATGAAATAAAAAAATATCTGCAGCAGAAATGATGCAGTTATCAAAGCTCTATCCCCCAATATGCACTGTTCACAAAATCATACAGACACCAAATAATTAAAACAACCAGCTATAAGAGCAAACTGATATAAACCCTGAGAAAATAAAAATCTACCAGTAACCAATAGATACTCTGCCACTGTTTCATAATACGTAAAGATACGTGTACATGTTATTAATATCGATGTTGATGGGTCGATGCTTGATGATTACTTTGAAAAGCTGTTCATTTGGGCAGGAGGAGTGCTCGACACGGCTATCCGGAGAAAATCAGTTTTGGAAAGCAATGATCATGCATGCACATCAGTGCAAAATTATACATTGCGTAATTCCTAAACTGTGCAAAATATTTATAAACAAAGAGACGGCACTATGCATTGATGTAGGTTTTCACGGTTCAATGCATGAGAAATGCTCTCTAGAGCTGCGCTTTCGAGGCATCGATATCAAGCGTTCCTCCCATCTCCTTCACGACGTTTCCCCTCCCGTGTTAGAGGCATCATCAAACGAAACGTGACGAAGGAGAGAGGAGGATCGCTCCCCACAGCAATCCCGAAGGAACATCCCTTGCGAGCCATTCTCGGCACTACACATGATCGTCATCATCATTATTAGCCATGTTCGATCCACTGCTGGACAAGCGCCTGCCCAAGCCATCTCCATTCCTCACGGGCCTGGCGCTTTAACAATCCCGCGCGGCACAGGTCCACACGCTGATCCCATTGGGCTTCGTGACGGGCAGATAAATCGCGACATCAACTCGCCTCCTCACCTTGCACCTGATCCCCAAGCCCGGCGGCGCATGCCGTTTGTGCCATTTTCAAACAACAAACAACAATAATAACACACCATCAATCGCTTGCACGAGGCTGTTCTTTTTTTTTATTCCAGAGAAGGTTGATAACGAGTGTAATCATCACGAAGGTGAACGAATGCGTTTACGGATACGAGTTCGCTCTACTGCACCCACGCCAATTTTGCGCGAGTATTAAAGGTGCCGCACCAATGAAATTCATTTGTAGGGAACCGGTGATGCATGATCCGCTTGCTTGGGTTTTTTTTTTGTTGGGCCAATAAAACTTTTATTTCGAAGCAAAATCCATAGAGAGCGAGACACGCGTTCGGTGGGGCGGCACACGTGGACCCAAGCGTTCTTATTCACGCGGCCAAAATGCGCTGTGGTCTAACAGCCAGAGACAGGTCTCACGTCGGCTCGCACGCTCAGCGCTGCGTGGAACACAGTTTCGGACTCGGCGTTATGCCTCTGGGACTACAGGGGTTAAGGCCTACATGCTGCCCCCATCATAATTTACTTGTTTAATGTCACAAGGAAAAAAAAAAGGAAACGTTCTGCTTCCAAATAAATACTGCGAATATAAATGTTCTCATCGTAAGGCATTTAGGGTATTATAGTCTATGTTTTGTCATCTATTAAAAACTCTCCAGGTATTTGAAGGGTGCACAAATTGCATGTTGGGGAGACACCTATGTGAGATAAATGTGTTAATTACAATCGATGATTAATGAATTGGTGCTCCTATTAAACATGGTAATAGCCCATTAAGTAAGCCTCGACAGGAGACACCAGCTTGCAATGATGTAGGCCTCCACCACAACCTTCCAATGCAATCGGATGCAAGGTCACAATTCGGGGTTATGATTCCTATTTAAAATATCCATTATTTTGCTTTATTTTCATGACGTTTTGTTTGCAAATAATTTGCTGTTCACATGTCCGTCCATACTTCCTGTCCGTATTTTGTTTGGCAAATCCTCATAATTAGCCATATTCAATCCACTGCTGGATGAAGGCCTTTCTCACGCAGCCGCCACGTGTCACGATCTTGCGATGCAGCGATGCGTCATGAAGCTGCGCCCAAACTGGTCGCATTGCCCCATCTCCTCGGCTGATGTCCTCACAGACGCGCGCCGCATTACTTGGCTGCAACAGCTATCCCCGAATGCGCATAAGTTGCTCATAAACCATTCAGACGTTTCAATTGCCTAGCTGCAGGATTTGTTACGAGACTACAGAATGTCAGGTCACTCACTGGTAGAGTGAACGATCCACATTTCTAAGGTTAAAGCATGAAGTGTTCATTAGGGCTTGACTCAACCGTTATCATCCGACCATGATTAATAAAAAAAAAATTGGTACTATTTTGTGGTGATGTCAAGAGCAGTTACGCTACGAAAAGACTCATCATCCCTACCATAGGAATGTGGAATATCCGCCACTTGCTAAGGGCTGTAAACAGGTGATGAGCACCACCACCTCAATGCTCACGTGATCAAGAAAACAAGCCTGGTTTTCATTTCAATGCTGGCAGAGTAACCCAATAAAGTACAACTCTAATCGTTATGGACCACGTTCTCATTAACAAACACGAACGACACGCTTATATGTCCTCTAATTACCCTTGCAGCACTCTGCCCTGAGCAAGGGTCATTGCCTGAAACGTCAGCTGACTACATTTACTTGCTTTCAGCAGGCATTGTACACTACTGCCGACGGCAGTCCCTTCACTTTTTGGTCGAAGGATGGACTTTAGCTTCATTTCCATTATATTATCAGGACTGCGAGTGCATGCAGGGGGCGCGCGAACGAGTAGCGCTGCTGCCTCACAGCAAGACATTGCCCGGTTCGAGTCCTGGCTCGGGTGCCTCCCTGTGTGGAGTTTGCGTGTTCTCTCTCTCTCTCTCCCTCCCTCCCCGTGTCCGCGTGTGTTTTGGCCTGGTACTCCGCTTTCCTCCCACTGTCCAAAGACCCGCTGCCGCCAAGGTTAATTGGCCTGCTGAATAAATTGCCCCCCACTGCCCTGCGATGTTCTGGCGTCACATGCTGGCTGACTGAGCATATGCAGCAGCAATAGCGATTGCGTGATGCCCAAAGTGAGTGGTGCTCAGTATGTTAGACAGAACCTTGACTCCATCTCGATGCAATGGAGAAACCGGCACGCTAGCCATTTGATGTGAAATTTCCAACACTCATTAGTACGCACGTGCGGGCAGCATTACAGCAGTCACGGCACGCCAAAAGGAACCGACGAATCTCCCTTCGCATATTAGTCGAGAGTTAAAACGGATTTATTTCACAAAGCGGTAACCAAGTTCCAACAGGAATACTAAGTTTGTTGAATGGAACAGTTTGGCAGGTTGTAACAAAGAGAGTCACCGTCAATTACACGTCAATACTCCCACAACAGTGGCAGAATAACGGCGTGATGATATCTTATTGGGTCAAGATTTTTTTAAAATCTATATTTAAGTTTCCTTATGCCACTGAGTCACAGCAGCAACTTGACATTCATCAAATCTCCATCCTATTGATTTGTTTTACGGCCAAGAACTTGCCAAACGAGCACCGCTGACTATCCATGCAGCTCAATGATACTCTGTCCTTGATGTGAGGACTAATGCGATCCTTTATAATCGGATTCCAAAACTACTCGAGAAGAACATTTGTTCTTGATTTATTAAGACGACGAGGGCGGCGCGGTGGCCCAGTGGTTAGCGCTGACGCCTCACAGCAAGAAGGTCCCGGGTTCGAATCTCTCGGCTCGGGTGCCTTTCTGTGTGGAGTTTGCATGCTCTCCCCGTGTCCGCGTGGGTTTTCGCCGGTTACTCCGGTTTCCTCCCACAGTCCAAAAGCATGCTCCTGGATAGGTTGATTGGCTCGCAGACTAAAATTGTCCCGCAATGCCCGGCGATGGACCGGCGTCCCGTCGTCGGGTGTATTCCTGCCTTACGCCCTGTGTTTCCGGGATAGGCTCCGGCTCACCGTGACCCTATATAGGATTAAGCGGTTTCAGATAATGAGATGAGATGACATTAAGACGACTTTAATGTGGAAAAGGGCAAGCTGACCTAACATTGGGCTCATTCTGAAAGCTCATATTTATTCAGTAGAGTAGTCACATAATATTAAACAATAATATAGCAATACGTTCAATTAAGGCAAAAAAATAATAATTGTGAGTTTGCTTGTCATTCACATTATTTTTCGATTAAGTCAAGTAGTAGTTTTATGCAAATATTCTTGTCATTAATCCTCCAGCAGCCAGGATTTTTACATTTACACAGATATTTTTTATATCCGTAGTGATTAAATTCTGACCAACAGTGAGTCAGTCAGTTTTTATTTAACCTGGTAGGATCCGTTGAGCGACGTAGCTCGTTTTAACAGGTGTCCAGCAGATACGCAAGGCACAACAACTCACCACACCGGGGGCAATTTAGTCAGGCAAATCAACCTAGGCAACTGTGGGAGGTAACCAGAGCACCAGGCGAAAACTTCACATAAAGAGGTGCCTGGGCGGGGAATCGAACCAGTACCTTCATGCTCTGAAGTAGCAACGCTGTTTATCGCGCCACCATGCTCACAAGTGTCTTTAAGACTTTTTTTTAAGATGACAGCATACATTGTGAGATGGCTCAGTGGCAATGTCATTACTACTTACCATAGATGTCTACAGTTTACGTTCTTAACCGCCCCGGTTAACCTTGTGGATGTATGAACCATTAAAACCCACCGTCCACCTCACAGTCACCGAGCAGCATGGAGATGGTAGCTGTGGCGCGCCACGGTGTCAAGGACCTGGGTTCAATTCCCGACCCTGGTGCCTTTCTTTAGGGGTTTTTCGCTGGGCACTCCGGTTTCCTTTTCCAAAGTGCAGAGACATTCTGTTAATGTTAATTTCCCTTACAATGGACTGGTGTCCCATCAGGGGTATATCCCTACCTTGTGTCCTGTGTCTGCCAGGATAGCGTGTGGCTTTACCGCGACCATCTAGACCAGGGGTCGGGAACCTTTTTGACTGAGAGAGCCATGAAAGCAAAATATTTGGAAATTTATTTAAGTGAGAGCCATATAATATATTTTAAGACTGAATACAACTAAATGTGAGTATAATAAGCCTCTGAATTTATTCTTTTAAAATGGATGGATGGATTAAAACGCGTGAGAATGTTTTATGTTTTATCTGCGAGCCAGATGCAGTCATCAAAAGAGCCACACCTGGCTCGCGAGCCATAGGTTCCCGACCCCTGATCTAGACGATGAAGTGGCTACTGATAATGACTGAATGTAACAATTTAAGATGAGGTGTGATTCAAGGTGCTGAAGAGATGCTGGAACATCTCATCTCATCTCATTATCTGAAACCGCTTAATCCTATATAGGGTCACGGTGAGCCGGAGCCTATCCCGGAAACACAGGGCGTAAGGCAGGAATACACCCGACGACGGGACGCCAGTCCATCGCCGGGCATTGCGGGACAATTTTAGTCTGCGAGCCAATCAACCTATCCAGGAGCATGCTTTTTGGACTGTGGGAGGAAATCGGAGTACCCGGCGAAAACCCACGCGGACACGGGGAGAGCATGCAAACTCCACACAGAAAGGCACCCGAGCCGAGAGATTCGAACCCGGGACCTTCTTGCTGTGAGGCGTCAGCGCTAACCACTGGGCCACCGCGCCGCCCCTGGAACATTCAAGTGCCAATTAATAATAATATGCGTCCTTCTCAGCTGGCCCTGGGAACGCCTTGGAATCCCCCGGCGAGAAGTGGAGGAAGTTGCTCTGGATAAGGACCTCTGGGGCTGCTTTGCTAAGCTCTTTGCTCTGCGATCTGAACCTAACAATCGATGGATGTATTCTTATCAAATATACGCCGCACACGAGCGATGTCCGTCAGTTGACGTAACAACATTATTTCAAGCAGGTTCGGTTATGAATCACTTGCGCAGTGGTAATTGTGGCAACAGCCCTAAGTGGTGTATACACAGTATTAACTTAGCTCTATTGCCAAGTCCGCAACTCGCACCAAATGAGATTATTGAGGTCACGTAAAAAGTTCTAGATTATAAAATAGTATCGTTTAACCCTCCACCACCCGACACGGCCAATCAGCAAGGGGTTGTCACGTTGAACAGAAGACGCTCCAATTCCTTTACTATCTCAGCCCACACCGGTGTGTTGAAAAGCGACCCCACAATGGATTTCATTGAGTGTCTCCTATTTTAATGTCTTCACACGTCTGCCAACTCCCAAAGCAACGAGTGCGGCTGACACGGTCTGCTGTTCGGTGCTGCGAGGTTGTGAATAAAAATATCAGCTTTGCAAGACTGATGGAGAATGTGCCAAGCGACGATGCTCCAGTGGTGCAGGGGGATTCCTGACCACTCTGCACAGACTCTTCTTTCCTCGTGTCCATAGGTTCACAGCCGTCACCACAGTTTTCTCTCCACAAGCCAAGCAATGTGAGAGGGTGGCTGAGCGTCTGAGCGTCATGACTCCCTCCGGCATGACACAGCCACAGCACCACTGAGATTCAGGATTCAAGTCTTCAGATGTATGCCCGCTTCCCAAGCGCGAAGAGTTTATAGTCTCGGCCTGGTCAACAGTGACTGCCCAAACAAAAAAAAACACACAATCACGACAGCATTGTAGCTTTTCACTTAACTTGGCAAAATGTCACTACCGTGCGGTACAATAGAGTGTATATAAATTAGTTCTATTGCTATGCAATAAACGTTTCGCTGTAGTCTGGATATGTGAGAAAGTTCCCGTGTGGATTAAAGGAGATTAGTTGAAGGGCTCCCCAGCAATAGTTATGCGTTATCGTCTTCCTCAGGCTGCTGCTTTCTAATGCGCGAGTTTGTAAGACTTCCGAATGGAGCCGTCATCTCGTGCCGCAATGCCGACAGCACAACTGCAATAACAATTGAGGCGAAGAACGATTGTTTTAAGGCTGAACAATGAATAGTTTACTATGCCATTCATAATGTTTGGGCAGTCCATTGTTGGAATGAGTCCTCCCCAAACCGTCAGTTATGGGGTTATTTTGATCATACTTCACAACGCTGCTCAGTTGATGTTTATGGATCAGACCACTGACCAGCTGGAATAAACCGTTCAGCTTTGAAGCTCTCATTAACAGTTGTCCATGGGAGAAGGATAAGCAGATACGACATCTCAAGGCAACATGGGCAATTTATAATAATAGTTGCACTTTGAGAGCAGGGCGGCGCGGTGGCCCAGTGGTTAGCGCTGTCGCCTCACAGCAAGAAGGTCCCGGGTTCGAATCTCTCGGCTCCGGTGCCTTTCTGTGTGGAGTTTGCATGCTCTCCCCGTGTCCGCGTGGGTTTTCGCCGGGCACTCCGGTTTCCTCCCACAGTCAAAAAGCATGCTGCTACATAGGTTAATTGGCTCGCAGGCTAAATTGCCCCGCAGTGCCCGGCGATGGACTGGCGTCCCATCGAGGGTATATCCTTGCCTTGCGCCCTGTGTCTGCCGGGATAGGCTCCGGCTTCACCGTGACCCTGTATAGGACTAAGCGGTTTCAGACAATGAGATGTGATGAGACTTCGAGAGCGCTTTTCACCCGAGGGTCTCAAAGCGCTGCACAGAGCTGTGGAGAGAACGGCATGTCAGCAACAACAACGACATATGAACGGCAAATTAACAATAATAACGTTTTTTTGGGTATTTTTTTTGTTACAAATTTGACCTATGCAGAAAACGACATGTCAACAACAACATCAGAGCAGTTCGATTGAAAGCCAAATAATGGCTATAATTTAGAGAAGAACATAAGATATGGGGAAAAAATTATTGTTCAAAAAACGAAGGAAAGAATATGTGTTCCTGAGCAGGTGCAGGTCGGCAGGGAGCCCTCATCCCAGCACAACAGTGAGCTACATAAATAGTCCTAGCCAGAGAACTTGAAAGCCTAATGGAACAAGTGAGTCTTCAAACGAGATTTAAAGATGCCCAAGGACTCAGCTGACCGAATCGCCAATGGAAGGGAGCTCCAGAGTCTGGGAGCAGCGCGCGAGAAGGCTCTGTCACCCATCGAATGGAGGTGCGATCTGGGCACATGCAGCAAGCACGTATTGGAGGATCGAAGTTGTCGTGTTCAGGAGGGTGCCTGAAATAGATCACGGATGTATGTCGGAGCAGCAACAGGGAGAGCCTTGCAGGTGAAAAGGAGAACCTCGAATTCGATTCTATTTTTAACCGGTAGCCAGTGAAGAGACATCAGTACTGGGGATATGTGGTTGTGGACGGGTGTGTGAGTGAGGACTCCAGCAGCCGCATTCTGCACACATTGGAGGCGATTGATCAGGTAGGCAAGAATGCTAGAGAGTCGGGCATTGCAATAGTCGATTTGTAAAGAGATGAAGATGTGTATTAGCTTCTCAGCATCAGAGGGTGACAGGATGTTGCGCAGTCTGGCTATGTTTCGGAAATTGAAATAGGCTACCTTCATCACCTTGTTAATGTGTGTTTCGAAGCTGAGTGAGGAGTCACTCCTAGACTCCAGACTGCCTTAGCAACTTCCGTGGTTTGGTCGTGAACCATCAATTGGATGGGTTCAGCCTTGGAAAATTGGTGCAGGGTTCGACAAGCAAAGCTTCTATTTTGTCGCCATTTAGTTTTAGCAAATTTAAATTGAGCTAAGCCTTCACAGTTGACAGTGAGGACGACATGCAGAAAATCGCTTTAACTTGTCTGACACAAACGCAACAACTAACTGCTATTGGTTACAAAGTTGTAATGACGCCTCCACAGCCAAGTGGTTATACAATCTCTATCTTCACGGAGCCCTCGTTGCTGGAAGGAACGACCTTCTCATGATGTAGGTTTTCACAGCTCGATGAATGATGATTGCTTCGAAAAGCTGCTCTCTCGGGACAGCCGCGTCGATCGCTCCCTCTCCTTCCGTCACGACGTTTCACCTCACACGTTAGAGGCGTCCTCACGCGCTTTGTGTTTGTGTCATGTGTGACTCCAATTTATATGTCGGTACTCTGCATATGTTAAGTCTCTTCTATAGCGTTGTTTTCTTCTAGGACCAATGCACGAAGGTCGGGGTCAGTTTGAAAGGGTTCCATTGTCTTGCTTGCACACTGGAATCACATTAACCCAATCCAATTCTGCCTCTGACTCACCTACTAGCCTGCATCTCATGAAAGCCTTCCCAGTCCTTCAAACGCTTGAAGGACTGGGCAAGCTTTCCAGACACAACAGGATTGATCTCTGAGTTACATCCTCTGAGGCTGACGAACTGCTTCCGGTCGGAGAATTAGGAGCTCAGCCAGTGCAGGGCACAGCCAGAGACCCCTATACCCTCCAGTCACTCAAGTAAGGTAGGGTGGTCAACGGTATCAAAGGCAGTGATCAGGTCCAAGAGGACAAGAATACTTGGAAAACCTTCATCAGCAGCGACAAGTAGGTTATCATTTACTTTCACCAGAGCAGTTTCAGTGCTCTGGCTGAATCTGAACCCAGATTGGACGGGATCGAGGAGGTCATTGTTGAGGACGTGTTTCTGGAGTTGTGCAGCTACTGCGTGTTCAAGGTCCTTAGAAAGGAATGCCAAATTTGAGATTGGGCGATAATTATCAGGGACGTTGCAATCAAAGCCAGGTTTTTGAGCAGAGGGATAACTGCGGCACATGTGAATAGTGGTTGAATGATACTGAAGCGAAGTGAGTTATTGAAAAGATTAGTGACGAAGGTGGCAAGAGATTTGAAATTTGCCCCAATAAGTTTGGATGGGAAGGGGTCCAGGGAGCAGTTTTTGGGCCGAAATGTGGTAACAAATGAGGAGACATAAGATTCCGTTAACCCGGAAAATTCCAGGAGTTTTAAGGTCAAGGTAGGTGAAGTAACATATGTTGAGCTATTAGTTGGTGTTGAGACTGGGAAGAGATACGGTGGGCTTCGATGTTTTTCCGAGAAAAACTGAATGAACTGATCCGATTGATCTTAGTTGGTGAAGAGATGTAAGGGTGATTTGACTGGTTGGACGAAGGGGCCGATTAATGGTTGAGTAAAGAATGTTGGGTTGTCGCAGGTATCAGCCAGAATGCTGGATAAGTTGTTGGTACGGGCGCTGTCAAGTGCCTTCCAGTGGCAATTGAGCTGGTCCTTAAAGATTTGAGCGTGAACGGTGAGGCCAGATTTTCTCCAAGTCCGTTCGACTCTGCGTGCATTAGCCTTGATGTCTCGGAGTTCAGCAGTATACCAGGGGGATGGTTTTCCACCTAAGACACAGCATTTAATCAGGACAATTAACCTAGGCACTGATTTTATCAATGCCTGGGAATACAACTCTCCTCACAGTTTCAGAGCACGGTAGACAAAACATGATGCTACCACCGTTCCCATGATTAAATGCCGTAATAGCAGTTTAATTCATTTGTGACTTTCACATGAATAATGTATCATTTAAATCACACTCTCACTTGGTCGTCTGCAATTTCCAGCGAGCAATGCACTGTCCATCAGCTGGGTTATATGCCGTATTTATAGCGTCTTCTTTATTATGTTGTATTTATAACTGCGCGCACGGCTTTTGCATGGTGCTTAGAAGCAGCCGGTGGTAGTGATATTGTAGGAGACAGCGTTCTGTGCCGCAGCTGATAAGGCTGCCCTGGTAACAGACGGACAGGTCGACAAGAGTCTCGGCCACGGGCTTTTTTTTCTCATTCGGAATGGCAACATGCATCCAGAAACGAGGAGCGAAATGGATTTTATATATATATATATACACACGCTCAGTGTGTGAACGATTATCAGCGCGCAATTTGTCGAGATTCATTTTTCAAAAGATTGTGCCTGAGCAAGAAATGCAATCAATTCAATTTGACTCAACTGCCTAATTGACATTTTTCCACCAAGCCTTTATCCCGTGAGTGTTCTGTATAATGACTGCATTAAACAAAATCCTTCATTAGCTGATTTTAACCCACACGCTGCTGTTGTTGTTGTTTACATATTCACACTATTTTGAATGCTGTGAATAATGCCTTGCACACTACAGGATCGAAATGTTTACTATGTATCTCAACTTTATTATTTTAATTATTATTAATTGTTATTGGGCGGCGCGGTGGCCCAGTGGTTAGCGCTGTCGCCTCACAGCAAGAAGGTCCCGGGTTCGAATCTCTCGGCTCGGGTGCCTTTCTGTGTGGAGTTTGCATGCTCTCCCCGTGTCCGCGTGGGTTTTCGCCGGGCACTCCGGTTTCCTCCCACAGTCTAAAAAGCATGCTGCTACATAGGTTAATTGGCTCGCAGGCTAAATTGCCCCGCAGTGCCCGGCGATGGACTGGCGTCCTATCGTCGGTATATCCTTGCCTTGCGCCCTGTGTCTGCCGGGATAGGCTCCGGCTTCACCGTGACCCTGTATAGGACTAAGCGGTTTCAGACAATGAGATGAGATGAGATTAATTGTTATTTAGCAGACGCCGTTATCCAGAGCGACTTCCATCATTATAGAGGTGTGGTGAGGAAACCACAGGGAGGCGAGGGGAAGGCAGCCATGCATTCAGCCGGCGCCAATATTTGCCAAACACTGCTTATCCCGGCCGACAGGGGGCGCAAGGCAGGGGAATACCCAGGATGTGACGCCAGTACATTGCAGAGCACATTTTCGGGGCAATGTGCTGAGCAGGCAAATTAACATAGGCAGGAGCGTGTCTTTGAACGGTGGGAATGAATCTGTTTGTGAAACACGGTGCGAGGACCACTGCTTCCACTATATAAAGACAAAGATGCCTCTTATAGCCTTCACAGACTGTAGGGTCAAGTGCGGTTAGCGAACAACTATGGAGGTCAGCATGACACTTTAAGGGTTGGGTGGTCAGCAACACACCCGACTGCCTTTGTCTCCATAGTGGTCATGTTTACACGCACGTACCAGGTGATCATTTGAGGCTGAGTCGACCTAGGAGAGGCCAAGGACCAGTTCAGAAAATCGCCACTGGTGTTAGCCATGAGAATTCAAGGATTTGAACTCGCATCGTCAGGTTCACAGCCCAACACTCTAACCAATGAACAACTGCTCCCCCCTTCCATTACACACACAGTGGCATGCAGTATCATACACAATACTGGATGCATGTCTAAAATACAACTATCTATATAAGGCGTGATAAAGACTAAATATCACAAGCATTATAGTGCAATGATTGGTGGTGATGATGCTTGTTGATGCGCTCAAAGTGATCACGATGAAAATCTGCATTCACCGTAGGCTATGGTCTAGTAACATGGTCATATTTAGTCAATATGCTCCAAAATAAAGCATTTCCAATTAACAAATACTTTGTTGTTGTTGTTGTTGTTGCGCGAGTGATTTATTTATGCCACCCACCTTAGCCTGGATGCCACAGGAGTGATAATAATGCGGATTTCTAGCCACTGCAGGCCAATTAAACTCTATCAACACTGACAGGCACCCGAGCTGTGACAAGGAGATGGATGACTTTATTAATTTAATTACTCTTATCATCATCATCATTATTATTATTATTATTCCATTATGCACTTGCACTTTCTTTACTGTGGGGAAAAAAACAACAACACTGTGGCAGAGGATCATGGGTAACGATGAATAATGAACAAACGGGCAATTATCTCTCAATGTGAAACGAAACCTATTTTTGGTTCAGCAAAAGTAGAAGCGTTATGGTTTAACGATATGACTCTGCTGATGAGACTGAGAAGCTGGTAACAAGTCCATAGGTTACTTTATTACACAAACCAAGTCAGAAAATATGTGAAGATTTCCAATAGGCCATTAGACAGAAAGCAAAAAAAAAACATTTACGAGGATACATGAACCTCCCGCCCTTTCATTACCTAATTTTATTGACGTGCTAATGAGGTTTATATCTTAGGCGCCTCCATCAGCAAAGGTCCTCTTTCACATGGCCCGTGATGGAAAACTAGTGTTTGTCGAGAAAGAGAGGAAAGAGAGTAAAACATATAAAACACAGTATTTCCCTCCGCTGCACAGCAGCAATCTTTAATCACAACAACACTGTGGGTAGGAGGAAAGGTTGAATGAAACTGGAATCCTATTTTTGATAGATATTTTTTTCGATCTACTCTTTAAAATCATCTCGGTTGTGCAACCGCCAACTTCACGCTAGGCTTGGTGCAATAAAATTCATCACGTGAAAAGCGCTATCTGTAAAGACATTCTAAGTTGAAAGAGAAAGGCAAAAATATAAATCTGCAATAACCCGTGCTCGTCTGTGGTACTTGTACTTGGGTCCGAGTCCGCATCTCAAAGTCAATTCAACTTTTCAGAAAAATCATGCAGGGTGGTAAGGTGGCTCAGCGGGTAGGCTTTGGCTCAACACAACCTTGTACAGGACTTAGCGGTTTTTGACAATGAAATGAGATGAGAAAATCATGCACACGCGTCTCTGCCTACAAACACACGTGGGTACACGTGACGCACACCTATCTCAAATTCTATTCTATTTTTATAAACTACAGGTGAGGACGAAGTGAATGGGCCGGCAAGTAGTTAGTGCCCTCAATTAATAATGCACGAAACGGAGTAAAATTCTCTGGCCTAGTCACCATCGTGTGATTTTAAAACAGGCTTCCCTCCGTAACCAATCCTAACTAGTGAGGAGCCAGCACAGTGAAGTATAATTAATCAACCCCCTTAACTTCCCTCACAAGCAAGGTATTCGTCCAGCTGTGTGTAGGCACAGGGTATTTAGTACTAACTTGTGAGTTTAACCATCCAAATTAGATTTTGCTTTAAGGCACTTCTCCCTTTGCAATTCTGGAATATGCCAAGTACCACATTTCATATTCCCTTCAAACTTTAAGACATTTTTATTGGAAATGTTCATACTTTCAGTCTAATCTTTCCCATGTGTATTTTACGGCTGTGCTGTTGTATTCATATCTCGAGTAAATAATATTTACAGGAGAACTACTTGGATCCCTCAAAGATTAACCAGCACATAAACACTAGTTATTGTGAATGAACCTAAATATGATGAATGCTGGGAACACAGGCAGGTCAAGACCCAGAGACATCAGATTGAAGTAGAGTCTGGATATCAGATTCTGGATATCAGAATTTACTTCAATCAAGAATATAGACACTCCTTCATTCTGTGCAGCAAAAAGCGTTTGATTTTGAGTCCGGACTCATGCACCTTTCTGTGCAGAGTTAGTATATTATCCTCCTGTTCTGCATGGGTTTCCTCCACGTTCTCTGAATTCCACTCATCGCTAAAATAAAACACCCAGTGCAACTGCTATTGCCATTTGACAAGAACATTGCCCTGTAATAAAAAAAAACTTTGCAAGACCATCCTGAAAAAGCATCACACGACTCTAAGCCTTTCCTTATTACACAAGTGAAACAAGTTGGAGTTAAACCAGTGTCCATTCAAATGGACCACTTCCTTAATCTGTATCTACCAACTTTGTTTTGCTTTACAGCAAAAAGTGTGGATAAGCTATGGATAATAGGATGAAGCTGGAACACATTTCTTATGAATGACAAATGTGTGAATAATAAAAAGCCACTTTGCAATACCTAGCAGGAGAAAACCACAAATAACACAGATAATATGTTGAACGGAAGTGTGGTTTAATACTCTTTGTGTACCATACAAATTCCGTAGATAATTTTTTTTTATCACAAGTAGGAATTATATTTTATTTCATTTGGAAATCTCAGCGCAGCACTGCTCCGTGTGCCAGAGAATGTCTTGCGGAGAATTTTTTTTCCCAGGAAACACCCTCAAAAGCCCTATCAATGACCTTGTTATCCGTTACAGAGTCAGCGTTGTACTTCTCTTGAGACTGCTGTGAGATTATTGAATTGGAATAATATAATCGCTGCAATTCTGCGTGTTTTCAAAAAGTTAGGACCATCTTGACCATGTTGACTCCTGTAAAATAACTCGCAGAGATTATGCATACCTTTTTTGGCAATACACAGATGGCGATGAGTGCTTCGGAAAGCTGCTCTATCGGGATAGCCGCGTCGATCGCTCCTTCTTTCAACGCAGCTATCCCGAAGGAGCAACTTTTAATAAGAATAATTCCACTTCTTTTCACCCCAGGCTACATAGAGCTGTGGAGAGAATGGCACATCAACAACAAGACAAGAACGGCAAATCAGCACAACTTTTTTTTGGAGTTTTTATTCATATCCAAATCCGAGCTGTGGAGAGAACGGCTCGCCAACAACACCAGGACAGCCCAACCGAAAGATGAAAAGCAGCAACAAACTGTAGAAGGACGAAAAACAAGTGATTGAATATAATAATAATTCTGCTACAAACATGGATGGAATAAATCTATCCAACAACGACATAAGAAAAGCAATCCAGCAACATTAACGTTTTTTGTTTTATATTGTTACAAATCTTAGCTGTGGAGAGAACGACAAGTCCACACCAACAACATCAGGACAATTCAAGTGAAAGTCAAATAATGGCTATAATTTAGAGGACATAAGATAAGCGATAAAAAATTAATTGTTCAACAAACAAGGAAGGAATAAAAGTTCCCCCAGTAGGCACAGGTCGGCAGCAAGCCATCATTCTGGCACGACAACAGTGAGCCGCATTAAAAGTCCTAGCCAGAGGTTTTGAAAGCCCTATGGAACAAGTGAGTCTTGAGACGAGATTTGAAGATCGAGGAGCATTCCACAGTCTAGGAGCATCGCTCGAGAAGGCTCTGTCACCCATCCAATGGAGGTGCGATCTGGGCATGTGAAACAAGCCCATCCATCCATCCATCTTCTTCCGCTTATCCGGTGCCGGGTCGCGGGGGCAGCAGTCTAAGCAGCGATGCCCAAACTTCCCTCACCCCAGA
>JAZEWT010000014.1:14760803-14784184 GCA_036362905.1 Mordacia mordax | reverse complement strand
ATGCCACCCTTAGATGCACACATAGCTCTTACATGCAAACAATCACTTATATATGCAGCATACTTTTTAAAATTACAAAATGATTCTGGAAATTATTGCATTGCCAATATTGTCCAAATATGACACAGATTCGGATACCGGCGTTGGTGGTTTGTGTGGTAGGTTTTGTAAAGATTGATGCAGACGGACATGCAGGCAATATTTCTCTGGTATAGTAATAAACAGTTATCAGCTGCCTTGAAAATACAATCCCGAAAGTAATGATTGCTGGTCGAAGAGAAAAGTACACGAATCAAAAAGATAGGTCAGCAAAGGTGAAGCAGACGGCGGGAAGCGTGTGGTGGGAGAAGGTTCAGTTCAGATATCACTCACCACTCACATGACCAGAAATCAAACTCAGACCTCCAAAGTCATAGCTCAGTGTGCTAACCAATGCGTCTCGAGTCCACCTCAACGTGTCATGGTTCGTTTAAAACGTCTGTGACAGTGAAAGCTGGTATACAAGCACAATTTGTGATGAGAGGTAACACGTTTGCGGTCGACTGGTGAGGTAGAGGGATAGTTATGATAAGAGCACACCACTTCTAATACAAAGGCAAAGATTCCCCGTATCGCTTTAGGATGCTGTAGGGTGAAGTGTTTCTTGCATTAGCACCTATAAAGCCCAGCACGGTACACGAGGGGATGGTTGACCAACACCACACCGGGCCGCCTTTGTCTCCCTAGTGGCGACGTTTACACACCGCACCAGGTACTCATTTCAGGCTGTGTCGACCTAGGGAATGCTCAGGACCGGTTCAGAAAGTCGTCACTGGTGTTGGAGCAGGACTCAAACTCAGGTCGCCGGGTTCATAGCCCGAACACGCTAGCCATTGAGCCACCGCTCCCCACTTCTGAAATAAGACCAGCTGCACATATGTGTGTGTATACACATATCCACCTCTATATATATCCACCTCTCTGTACAACCAAATCACAACGCCTGTGCATGACCTGCGTATGGGTTAAACTCGTATCTGAAATCTATTGGTTCTCATTAGTGTGGCATAGCTGTGTCTTGACACAGACAAATGTATCCAGGCACCCATAAACACGTCCCATTTTTCTTTACATTTGAGACCAGAAAACACCTTGTCTTTTCTACCGTTATTCCAGCTCCCACGTGTAAGGACATGTTCACAGTGCATGCACAGTGATCTGAATTCGAATTCAAATTCATATTTAAAAAAAAAAATAATCAACACCGTAAAACATGAAATGTGTTATTCATTGATGTGGGTTTTCACAGCTCGATAGATGAGAATTGCCTTCCAGAGCCGTTCTTTTGGGATAGCATGTTGGGCTTTATTCAGAACGCCTGAAGATGCCTCCGACGTTGGTCGCGAAACGTTGTGAAGGCGAGAGGGGGAGCGCTCGACACGGCTATCCCGAAAGCACCGCCTTGTACAGCAATAATTAATATTTTGTACTGTTAATTATTTTTACCAATGTTTTAACTCCATGTGCAAGTCCTGTTAGTAAACACCCATTACTGATGACACTGACCAAGCATCGAGTTGCAGCGCTTTGTGACCCTCGGGTGAAATGCGTCTATAAATGCAATTATTATTGTTCTTTCCAGTCGCCTGCTAACTTCAATCTCTTCCTTACTGATGTCATCACACTCCACAGGGCATTTTATTATTACAGAGCCGACCTACGGGAGGCCTTGACCAGATACAAATACGATTTGCTGCTGAAGTGAGTGCTCATGTCCTAGCAAATGCACCAACAGACCACCACAACAAGAATTCTATTTGCCCCTCAGTAACAATGACATCTCCACAGCGCTTGTGTGAGGCGAGATGCACTTTAAGGCCACGTAAAGTGTTGAAGGCTGTCTGGCATTAGGTCTTGAGGATGACCCAGATGTTAGATTTTATTGACTAAGATGACTTCCATATGCACCGCCTGCGCTCCCTGCTATGTCACCTCACTCTGTTGTAATTACCTCGCGCTCCACTCATTGCGATAAGCATCACTCTTCTGCCCTCCGCTGTCGATGGAGAACAGCTGCCCAGTCGCCTCCTTCATGCATGATCTTGTCACCTCCGATGCAAGTGATGTACAAGTAAAATCCGCTCGACATAGCTGTGCACAGTCCATCTCTTCTCCAGAACTCGCCACGGTCGTGTGACCCCATTTATCCAGCTAAACAGAAACTACTTGATGATTGCTTCGAAAAGCTGCTCTCTCGGGACAGCCACGTCGATCGCTCCCTCTCTCCCCGCGCGATGGAGAGAGAGCGATGGGAAGAGAAGGAGAGAGGCAGCGATCGACGCGCCTGTCCCGAGAGAGCAGCTTTTCGAAGCAGTCATCATGCATCGAGCCGTGAAAACCTACATCATTACAGAAACTACTTGGTCATGCGGTGGCTGGGCATTTAGAATACGTGACTCACCCAATGCAACCTTGCATGTAGGAGCTCACTTATGCGACTATCCCCATATCTGTGAGATTCTCACACAATGCACTCTGGTTAAAGCCAGGACTGAATATAAGCAGCCCAACATGAATATTTCAAAAATACATAGACGTTCCTTTCAAGGACTCCACATTTCACAAGCATAGAGAAGAGTATCACGATTGGCCGAGAACAGCCATAGATTATTACGGAGTAATAAGTCAAAGGGTTTGCAAGTAACGTTTTGCACTGGCATCAGCGGTAACGTTATGCAGCTGATGAATTGCCACTCAATTAATTGTGAGTAATAATAACCATGATAATAATGTTTGCATTTCTAAATCGCCTTGCACCCAAGGGTCGCAGAGCGCTGCACAGGGCTATGGAGAGAACGGCATATCAACTACAACATCATAATAGATCAATTTAGTAAAACAATGGCTAGGACTATTGATACGGCTCAGTGTTGTGCTGGCATGATGGCTCTCCTCTGACCTGCGTCTGCTCGGGAACATTTATTTTTTCCTCCGGCTAGGACTGTTAATGTAGCTCAGTGGTGCCGTGCTGAGATGTTCGCTCTCTTCCGACTTGCGTCTGCTCTGGAACATGTCTTCCTTCATTGTTTGTTGCAGAATTGTTTTTTTTAATCGCTTATTTTACGCCCTAAAATTTGGTGCCATTCTCTCCGCAGCTCTGTGCAGCGCTTTGTGACCCTCGGGTAAAAAGCGTTGTAAAACTGCAATTATTATTATAAATCAATCAAGGGCATCAAATGAAAAAATAAATAACCGTTACAACGAAAAAGGCAGGAAGAAGTTTTTACTGAGCAGACACAGGTCAAGAGCGTGTCATCACCAAGCACGCAAGAGTGAACAGCATCAACAGTCCTAGTCAGATGACTTCAAAGTCCCATCTCATTTCATTATCTGAAACCGCTTAATCCTATATAGGGTCACGGTGAGCCGGAGCCTATCCCGGAAACACAGGGCGTAAGGCAGGAATACACCCGACGACGGGACGCCAGTCCATCGCCGGGCATTGCGGGACAATTTTAGTCTGCGAGCCAATCAACCTATCCAGGAGCATGCTTTTGGACTGTGGGAGGAAACCGGAGTACCCGGCGAAAACCCACGCGGACACGGGGAGAGCATGCAAACTCCACACAGAAAGGCACCCGAGCCGAGAGATTCGAACCCGGGACCTTCTTGCTGTGAGGCATCAGCGCTAACCACTGGGTCACCGCGCCGCCATGACTTCAAAGTGTTATGGAAAAAGTGAGTCTTCAGACAGGATTTGAAGATGCCCAGGAACTCAACTGACCAGAAATCTAATGGGAGAGAGTTCCAGAGTCAGAGAGCAGTGCGCGAGAAGGCTCTGTCACTCATTGAATGGAGATTACCATCTGGGCACTTGCAGCGAGCAGCCCGTATTGGGTGGATCGAAGTTGTGTTGAGGAGGGTGCCTGAAGTAGGTCACGGATATATGTCGGAGCAGCACCAGTGAGAGCCTTGTAGGTGAGAAGGGAGGGTCTTGAATTTAATCCTGTATTTAACCGGTAGCCAATGTCGAGAGGCCAGCACTGGGAATATGTGATCATGGATGGGTGTGCGAGTGAGGAGTATAGCAGCCGCATTCTGCACACGTTGGAGACGACTGATCAGGTAGGCAGGGGTGCCAGGGAGCAGTGCATTGCAGTCATCGATTCGTGAGGAGATGAAGTTGTGGATTAGCTTCTGAGCAGAGAGTGACAGGATATTTAACAATCTAGATATATATCTGCGATGGAAATAGGCTACCTTCGTCAGCGTATTGATGTGTGTCTCGTAGGTGAATGACGAAACAAGAATCACGCCTCGACTCCACCTGCCTTAGCAAATTCGTTGGTCTGGTCGTCAAGCATCAATTAGATGGGTTCGGCCTTGAACAATTAGTTTTAGGGAGTTTGAATTGAGCCAGGCCTTCACAGCTGACAATGAGGATAACATGCAAAGACCAGCTATGGGTACTTTTTGCCAGTGTACATATGTAATAAGTAGAACAGGTTTTTACTATTGCTGGCAATTATACACGTGTTAAGATGTTAAAACACAATTAGACACATTTCACAATGTGTCTAATTTGCAAAAGCCACACATACTTGTGGCAAAATATGCAAACAGGAAGATTTGATAACATATGCATTGTCCTTCAAACTGATTGGCCTACACCAGACATGGTTTTCTTTTGAGCTTGATTGTCAGTGTTAGCCAGATGATACCAAAAGGCAGTCAGCTCAAGACAATGCAATATCAATGCTTAGTAGCTCAGGTGGAGCTGTTTAAGCTATGGGTACTTTTTGCCAGTGTGCATATGTAATAAGACGAACAAGTTTTAACCATTGCTGGCAATTATACACGTGTTAAGATCTTAAAACACCATAATAGACACATTTCACAATGTATCTAGTTTGCCAAAGCCACACATACTTGTGGTAAAAGGGGTCCAAGCAGCGGTTTTCAAGCCAAGATTTGTTAACGAATGAAAAATATATCAGATTCCATTAACTCGAAAATTCCAGTGTTTTTGAGATCGAGGTTAGGGAGAGACCAATCTCTAAGATGGTGGATGGAGGTGAAGACTAGGTGGAGATGTGCTGGGCTGCCAAACTGCAGTTGGTCATCAGCACACTACCCAACCTCATACCATTGTTCTGAAGCTAATCAGGCCATGCCTTTCAATCACTCTGGCCCAGATACCTGCATCACTAAGGCATTAGTCATCCATATAAAATAATTCTACCCCTAGAGGATATGTTAGCCAGCACCTAGGACAGAAGGTCATAGAAATCATCTAACTCATTGGCCTTGTCTGCATCTCTCCACTCATGTTCAGATTTGGTGAAGGGTTAAGCCACCACCAGCACTAACCCTACAATAGCCGGGACTCACAGCTTCTGCTGACATGCCGTTATCATCACAACCCTGTGCAGCGCTTTGTGACCACCGTGTACTTGCACAAAGCCTCTTTCAAAGGTCCGTGCGATGTAAATGTTGTGTGGAGGCGACGTTAGCCGAGATCACGTTCGTTTTTTTCCCGCAATGACACCGGCGAGGAGCAGCGACATAAGACTCCGTTGACCTGTCGTGTGCCCTCTCACTACGCCGCAGCCAATTAGTTCCCTGTTGGAGCGTTTATTTTCTTTATCCATACTTGGTAGATTAAACCTGGGTCACTGGAACTTTAACAGACACCCACGCAGGCACATAGAGCACAACCGCTGCGTTAGCATGCACAAGCACGCACAACGATATCGTACAGCAACAATCGTGAGCTCACGGGCACATAGGCAGACGGTGGTAAGGTAGTGCGGTGAGTAACGCAGCCACCTCGGAGTAAGAGGAACCTAGGTTCGATTCCCGACTCGGGTGTCACCTCTGTGCGGAGGTTGCGTGTTCTTCCTCTGTCTGCGCGGGTATTCCCCGGATACTCCGCTTCTTTCCCACATTACAAAGACGCGCTGCCACAAGCGTTTGCATGCGAAGGCATTGACATTCACAAAACCGGGACATAAGATATGAATTACAAGAAGGAAGGAGGAGGTCTTAAACTTAGCAACACATAGCAAATAGGTTTGTATTAATCCCAATTCACACTATCACAATGATGCTCACAAAATAATGTAGAATAGCAGACAACACTTGGGCATATGTGTAAACACAGGACACATGAAAAGACCCAATTAATGCTTTTAAATGCGAAAAATAACATCACCCGTTATCACTCCAAAGGAAATATGGAGTCGGTAGCATTTTTATTTTCACGAATATTAAAGCATCCGGCACGGTCGCCCAGTGGGTAGCGCTGTCGCCTCACAGCAAGAAGGTCCCGGGTTCGAATATTGGCTCGGGTGCCTTTCTGCGTGAAGTTTGCATGCTCTCCCCGTGGCCACGTGGGTTATCGCCGGGTACTCCGGTTTCCTCCCACAGTCTAAAAAACATGCTGCTGCATAGGTGAATTGGCTTGCAGACTAAATTACCCTCAGTGCCTGGTGATGGACTGGCGTCCCGTCGTGGGTATGTCCCTGCCTTGCGCCCTGTGTCTGCCGGGATAGGCTTCGGCTCACCGCGACCCTGTACAGGATTAAGCGGTTCTGACAATGAGATGAGATAAGTGAGACTAAAACACACGTGGGCTACCGGGTTAGATAACAGAATACTTTTTAAGCTTAAAACATTCAGACGTCTGATGATGCCTCCAACGTAGAAAGTGAAACGTCATGAAGGAGAGAGGAGGAATGCTCGCCACGGCTATCGCAACAGAGCAATGCTTAAGAGCAACTCACGTACATCGAGCTGTGGCACCTTGGATGATGACTCGCTGTTGACTTGCACCTGCTCAGGAACACTTATTCCTTCCTTTATTTGTTTAATAATTATTTTATCTGTTATTTTATGTCCTACATTGAGTTATAGTCATTATTTTACTTTAATTGATCGACTCTGATGTTGTTGTTGTTGACATGCCGTTCTCTTCACAGCTCTGTGCAGCGCTTTGTGACCCTCGGGTGAAAAGTTCTCTGGGAGTGCAATTATTATTATTATTAATTACATCAATAATACGTTGCTCTGTATAGCTAGGGTCCCAACCTGTGTGGGAAGGATTAAAGTACCGTTCATTGACGATTGTACCACTGGATTGTACGTTTTCAAACTAAATACACGCCACAGATATATAACAAAACACTTTTCAGCTAAACTATGGGTAAACACTCACACATTCTGAATAACAAGTCAAATATCATACTCGCATTTTTTTTTCTTTACGTAAAAAATATAATCTACCAATATAAAGGCATAAAAAATGTGATTCGTGTTTTTGCAAAAGACCAGACGCACGGAGCCAATAAATATTTTATAATTTACAAACACGACAATTAATAATGAACAGTCCAATGCAACCAAAAAGATTCGCGTGAAACTGTTAAACAGATAAGATTTTTTTAAACCATGGGATCACATCCCAATGGGAAAAAAACATCTGCATTGCTCTGACTATTTTATTCAAAGCCATCAAAACAATTTTTATAAGCTTTCAACAAAAAGGAAAAAGCACGGAAATATTTTTGAAATAAATAAAAAATGTATAGCGATTTAAAAAAAATTATAAACTTCAGCCCTTTGTCATTGCACGGTTGGAAGAAGGCCTCTCGTAGCTGTGTATGCCATGGAAGTTAATTAACCGTACTTCACCACGCTGCTCAGTGTGGGTTCATGAGAAGATTGGGGTGAGACTTGTCTGGACATCACGCACCAGTTATTTTAGCCATAACTGATAATGTAACTCTTGTTTTTTGTTGTCGTGTTCAATATAATGCACCAATTTATGCACGCTTTCAAAGATGTTCTGGCAAATCATCCGGCGCCCGAGGAGGGGTCGATGGGACGTCGCCCAAGCTGTTTTCAGTAAGAGAGGGGAAACACTGACCTCTACTGAGGAGATAGTTGGAAGGTGGAAGGAACACTTTGAAGAACTGCGTAACCCGGTGGACACGCCCACCTTCCAGGAGGCAGTGCTGGAAACCTGCGGTGGGGTCGGGTCCATTACTGTGGCTGAAGTCATTATGGCGGTCAATGACCTCTGGAATGGTAAGACTGCAGGCGTGGATGAGATTCATCCGGAGATGTTGAAAGCACTGGACAGTGTTGGGGTGTCGTGGTTCGCGCGCCTCTTCAATGTTGCGTGGAAAGTGGGTTCCGTACCTCTGGATTGACAAACTGGGGTAGTGGTCCCTATCTTTAAGAAAGGGGACCAAAGAGTGTGCTCCAACTACAGAGGCATCACACTCCTTAGCATCCCAGGTAAAGCCTATGCCAGGGTTCTGGAGAGGAGACTTCGACCATTAGTCGAACCACAGATTCAGGAGGAACAATGCTGATTCCATCCTGGCCATGGAACCATGGACCAGCTCTTTGCCCTCTCACAGATAATTGAGGGGTCATGGGAGTTTGCTCACCCAGTCTACATTTGTTTGTAGATCTGGAGAAATCCTTTGACCGTATACCCCGAGATTTACTGTGGAAGGTGCTGCGGGAGTATGGGCTGCTGGTATCTATTTTGAGAGCAATCCGGTCTCTCTATTCCAAAAGCGAGAGCTGTGTCCGTATACTTGGCGAGAAGTCGAATCCATTCAATGTGGCCCTTGGTCTCCACCAAGGGTGTGTCTCGTCTCCACTCCTGTTCGTGATTTTCATGGACAGGATCTCAAGGCGCAACCGGGGTATGGACAGTGTCCAGTTTGGGGGCGTAGAGGTGGCATCGCTGCTGTTTACAGATGACGTTCTTCTCGCCTCATCGGATTGTGACCTCCGACGGGCACTCGAGCGTTTCGAGGCTGAGTGTGAAGTGGCTGGGATGAGAGTCAGCACCTCCAAATCTGTGGCTATGGTCCTCTCACGGAAAAGAGTGGGTTGCCCTCTTCAAGTGAGGGGAGAGCAGTTGCCCTTAGTGGAGGATTTTTAATATCTTGGGGTCTTCTTCACGAGTAATGGTAAGCGGGAATATGAGGGGATTGCAGCAGCGTCTGCAGTGATGCAGGCACTGTACCGGCCCGTGGTAGTGAAGCGGGAGCTTGGTCCTCGGGCAAAGCTCTCGGTTTACAGGTCAATCTATGTCCCTATCCTCACCTATGGTCATAAACTTTGGGTAATGACCGAAAGAACGAGATCGTGGATACCAGCGGCAGAAATGAGGTTTCTCCGCAGGGTTGCTGGGCTCACTCTCCATGACAAGGTGAGGAGCACAGAAGTCCGGGAGATCCTCAGGGTAGAGTCGCTGCTCCTCCGGATTGAGAGGAGGCAGTTGAGGTGATTCGGGCATCCGGTAAGGATGCCCCCTGGAAGGCTCCCCCGGGAAGTCTACCAGGCATGGCCCACTGGGCGGAGGAGATCTAGGGGCCGACCCAGGGCACGCTGGAAGGATTACATCCTTCGGCTGGCCTGGGAACGCCTGGGAATCCCCCAGCAAGAGCTGGAATCCATTACTGAGGAAAGGGATGTCTGGTCCCACTCTCCTTGGACTGCTGCCACCGCGACCCTCGCCAGGACAAGCGGTTTAGAAAATGGATGGAGGATGATTAATGAGGAACATGAGGAAGAGGAATTAGAAAGAGTTAAGAAGTTTGACTACCTGGGGGATGTTTTACGGGTGGGAGGAGGAGTAGAAGCTGCAATACTAGCGAGAGCAGGTTAAGGCTGGAAATTTTTAAAAAATCGTGAATTCACATATTCTGATGAGAAAGGAAATTCACCTGAATAAACGAGGATTGATGTCTTCAGCGTGTCCTATGAAAGTAGACATCGCAATGTGATTGAAAAAATAGACATGAGAATGATCAGATGGTTGCACGGAGTTTCCCTGAAAAACAAGAAATCAAGTGTGGCGTTAAGAGTGCTTGCAGGGTAGAGAAAATAACGGATATGTTAAGAAAGATTACATTGAGATAGTTAGGTCATATTTTAAGGAAAGAAGATAATAATTGGGTCAAAGCTTGCATGAAATTTGAAAATTTGAAGTGGGAGGAGGAAAAGTTGGCAGAGGTAGGAGGCCGATTAAATCGTGGACAGAGAAGAGTAGAAGTCGACCTTAAGAAGATGAATTCAACGAGAGAGAGAGAGAGAGGATGTAAAGGACAGGAAAGAGTGGAAGAGAAAGAAATGTGGTAATGGCTATGCCAATGAAGATTGGGAAAAACGTCGAAATGATGTTGATGCGTTCAAAGCATATCAGATTTTAACATGTTCCTTATTTAACTTCATGAAGCATTTGTTAAATCTATGCTTTTTAAACTGTGTGCATGGAAAATATTCAGCCCAGCGATTTATTGCTCTCAGCAATACCGGCAGAAACAGCGTTCCGTTACAGGGAGCTCCAGACAGCCTCTCTGGACAGTATTTCGTCCACTCTTCCATGCTGGCGAGACGTCTTGGAATAGCAAGTATTATAGGAACCCCTTCTAATCATAATGCACATTCGTAACGACTCCCACAGGTACGAGAGGCGGGGTTACGCCAAGGGGCGGGGGCGCGATGAGGGGAATGCCGGGCCGGAGGCGGGACCCAGAGGTCACCGCCCACATTGCATAGATAAGGACCTTGGATAGACAGATGTTTATTATTACAGCAGAAAAATACCCAGCGAACCTGCAAGTTCTTTACGGAATTCCTACGACACAACAAACACGCCAGTTGCAAAATAATAATAATAGTAAAATAAAATATAAAAATAACTAATTTACCAAGGGGTGCTGCTGGGCCAGACTAGGCTCGTGGAGGTTGTGAATCAAGACCACAGATGACTCGTCACAGCACTCTGTTGGATAAAGAGTTCTCCAAACGGAATCAGCTGTGGGGTTGCTTGATCAGACTTTGCCATGCTGGCGAGTGGACGTTGATGTGGGGATGACAGAGGCTCCAATTCGGCAGTGGTGCAGTGGTAACATCTGCGCCTCACAGACAGTCCTGCCCGAGGCGGTTCGATTTCCGCCGAAGGCGCCTTTCTGTGTGCAGTTTGTGTGTTCTCTCCCCCTGTTCTGCGTAGGTTTTCTCCGGGTTCTCCGATTTCCGCCCGCATCTAAAAAAAAAAATACTGATTATTTAATTAGCCGATAACATCATAAGATAACGCAGTGCCTGGCAAATGTGGATACCGGCTGAATGCATGGCTGCTGTCCTCTCGCAGCTCTGTGATTTCCTTGCACCTCTATAATGATGTAAGTCACCCTGGATAAGGGCGTCTGCTAACTAATAATAATTCACACAAATCACTGGTCCCTAACGATAGCGGCAGCAATCAATAAAACCTCAAGCCACTGTGTTGAGAGCGCAGGTCACGAACTACAGCGCTATACATTCATGTGTCCCAGGAAAATTTGCTTAAGTTAATTGCCTTGACTAAATTGTCCTCGGTGCCCTGAGATATTGTAACCTGCCTACCCCTCCCTGATGTAAAACTGTTAAAAAGAGCTACCTAGCTCAACGGTTCTTTGCAGCTTGAATTTTAAAAATAACTGATTGACTGAATGTGGCAACGTAATGATGTAGGTTTTGTGGCAACGTTCCTTTAAGTCATGCCAAATGAACTACATAGCAACCCAGCTGTATTGCAGCAGGCTCTGAGACACTCCACACATTGTGCTGTAAATTACATCATCGGTCACTTTGAACCGAAGTGGAATTACAATCTCGGAGGTAAGGACGAGGATGAATGTACCACATGAAGCGAGCCACCTCTCCCAGAACGCCGCGAATAGCATTATAAAGGCACTCGTTACTTCACAAGAACAGAAATATCCGCTATCTTGTTGTGGCAGCATGCTTTTTAAATATTGTGAAGGCATATATGACACTATTTTTAAAACTTGAGTAATTAGCTGCAAATATTTTTGACCACAAGGGGCCAAGGTCGACAATCATAACGCGCGATTGCACATTGCTAACACGTTCGCTGCTTTTTGCAGAAGTTTAAAGTTCGAGTCCAGCAGCCGCCCTGGTAATGAAAATCCTCACTTTCCATTTTGCAGTGAATGTTGGAGGCCCACTGGTATAATTCGCATTGCTTTATTGCATCAGAATTTTAATTTGCAGAATTAAAGTGCAATAATGTCAACCTTCTCCCAGACTAATGCTGTAGGCCACTTGCAAAGTGGTGTGAGGTGGAAAGGAGATGGCAGTGCTAAGTGTTAGACTCCAACTTAATAATAAAAATGTGTACTTCTAGAACGCGTTTCACCCGCTGGTTACAAAGTGCTGCACAGAGCTGTGGAGAGAACGGCATGTCAACAACATCAAAGTGGACTAATTAAGGTAATTCTTTTACTTTAATGGATTTACTCTGATGTTATTGTTTTTGTTGACATGCCGTTCTCTCTATAGCTCTGTGCAGTGCTTTGTGACCCTATGGTGAAAAGCACTCCAGCAGTGCAAATATTAGAATTATTTTTAAATCAATGATGGACGTAAAATAACGGATAAAACAATTGTTAAACAAAGGAAGTAATAAGTGTTCCTCAGCAAGCACACGCCAAACAGCGAGCCATCCAAACACATCAATGAGCAGCATCAACAGTCCTAGTCAGATGACTTGAAGGTATTACGGAAAAAGTGAGCCTTCAGACAAGATTTGAAGATGCCCAGGAACTCAGCTGACCAAAATTCCAAATTCATAGTCTGGGAGCATCGCGCGAGAATGCTCTGTCACCCATCGAATGGAGTTGCGATCTGGGCACATGCAGCAAACCCGTACTGGAGGATCTAAACGTCTATTATCTGTGGGTTTTAGTCAGAAAACATGGTGTCCTCCGATATGTCAAAGAGCCGTTCATTAAATTGGCCAAACAATAAAATTAAGGGGGCGGCGCGGTGGCCCAGTGGTTAGCGCTGTCGCCTCACAGCAAGAAGGTCCCGGGTTCGAATCTCTCGGCTCGGGTGCCTTTCTGTGTGGAGTTTGCATGCTCTCCCCGTGTCCGCGTGGGTTTTCGCCGGGTATTCCGGTTTCCTCCCACAGTCCAAAAGCATGCTCCTGGATAGGTTGATTGGCTCGCAGACTAAAATTGTCCCGCAATGCCCGGCGATGGACTGGCGTCCCGTCGTCGGGTGTATTCCTGCCTTACGCCCTGTGTTTCCGGGATAGGCTCCGGCTAACCGTGACCCTATATAGGATTAAGCGGTTTCAGATAATGAGATGAGATGAGATAAAATTAAGGGACATTGTGAGCAAGAAACTTAAGCCTCGGTGATTTTGTTTTCTGCTTAGGTAATTACGGAATACTTTTGTTATATTTTACTGAGGAAGTTTTGTATGATATGAACTTCATTTGAAGTCTCTAAAGATAAGCATCAACTTTGCATACTCTTCATCCATTATGAGTGTACATCTTTAAAAGGCATTTTAATTTGCCTATTTAAATGCCGGGCGGAACTGTGGCCCAGTGGGTAGCGCTGTCGCCTCACAGCAAGAAGGTCCCGGGTTCGAATCTCGGCTCGGGTGCCTTTCTGTGTGGAGTTTGCATGTTCTCTCCGTGTCTGCGTGGGTTATCGCCGGGCACTCCGGTTTCCTCCCGCAGTCCAAAAAACACGCTGATGCATAGGTTTATTGGCTTGCAGACTAAATTGCGCTCAGTGCTCGGTGATGGACTAGCGTCCTATCGTGGGTATATCCCTGCCTTGTGCGCCCTGTGTCTGCCGGGATAGGCTTACTGCGACCCTGTACAGGACTAAGCGGTTTCTGACAATGAGATGAGATGGGATGAGATTTAAATGCCAGGTTTGCAATTCAATCTGACAACTTGGCTTGGTAGTTTTTAATAAAAACATGAGGCTATGCAAAGATTACTAGAAATTCAGAGATAACACAAGCAGTACTTTATATGTTTAATCCACGTGCATTTTACAGTTATGTCACCGTAATGTTAATAGTGCATTTTCATAACTACTGATGGAGTAAATTTGAGAAGAGCCAAAATAATCATTATAGGAATGGGGCTGCTGGGGCGAAGCAATGATGCCCCATCTTCTACATGCAGTGAGCGGTTATAGCGTCATCCAAGCGTCATTGCCGTTAGCGGCATGGTCTTGTGGTGAGAGAGAAGCCGGGATAAACAACGCATTAAGGCGCTGCAGGAAAGGTTTGGTTGCTACAAATGGAACATTGTTCATTTGCAAACGCTCTTGAAATGTCCCGTTTTCTTGGAGCCCCATACACTGTAAAATGAAGTGTGATCTTTGACTATGAAGTAATCTCAATTCTCTGTCCCCTTTCTCTCTACTTGCTCTGATCCGAGGTTACGGGCCAAAACATCAACCCAATCAAAAAAACGCTTCTCTTGCAAGGTCGTGTTAATGCAAATATGTTGAAAATTTGGTTCTTTTTGAATAATGCGCCTTATCAACCCTGCCTGCTCGGCAACGACTATCACTGCCGGGGTTCCCAATTATTGATTCTTATGTGTGTGAAGTCTGATGCATTGCTCATTGCCACCGGTGTTTCACTATTCTTTGAGAGCCCATCATTTTCAGTGCGGTAACTGATCACCCGCATTGCCAAGCGGTACACCGTTCATGACGACTAGCTTTCGCTGCGTTTTATATTTACGTGGATGCTAATCTGCCACACGACCACTGCACTGTAATTCTGTATTCGTGTGCTGCCGGAAAAGTGAGTGGTTTTGATCAGACAGCTCGAGCGGACCCACCGAGGGGAAGGAATGATCGTGACGGTTGTCAAAGGGCCTGGTGGAATCTAAAAAAATGGTGAAATTTACACATGGAGGAAGACATGTGACATGACCAGTGCCATCATTATACACGGGATACCGTGTCCACTTGGGAGATAGGGGGTGACCTGACTTGCTAGCAGACAAGTTGGACAGACGGCAGGAAGAAGAGTGATGGGCAATCCGATTTTACCCTGTAATATTAAGTAGTTTGCATACTGTGCTCTAGATGCGATGACGTGATTTTATGGCTAACATCGGTGGAAAATTGAACTGGTTCGGCCCTCCACCCCCTTAATTCATTCACCAACTCACATTGATCACTTCTGTGTAGCATGGTCACAGAAACTCCCATTCAGAGCATTTGGAAGCATTCATCCATAGGCGATTTAAAAATGACTGAAATCATTTAAATTTGTTTGCTTTCAATATGGGAGGTACTGTGGGGCCGTTACTGTGCATCACTCGGTCCTTGTTCATTCGGAGTGAGAGCTGTGTTCGCATCCTTGGCATTAAGTCAAGCTCGTTTGCAGTGGGCGTTGAGCTTCACCAATTGTGCACCTTGTCTCTTATTCTATTCATGATTGTCATGGATAGGCGATCAGGCGTAGCCGAGGACCAGGATGTATCCACTTAGGGGGTGTTAGGGTGGCATATCTGCTTTTTGCAGATGATATCCTTATTGCTTCATTGGACTGACCTGAAGCGCGCATCATGCAGCCATTTTACCGCACCACCCTGGTGACGAGGGAGCTGAGTCTGGAGGCAAAAGCTCTCAATTTACCTGTCAGTCTTCATTCCAACCCTCACCTATGGTCATGAGCGCTTTGGGTAATGATCGAAAGATTAAGGTCCCGGATATAGGCGGCTGAAATGAGGTTCCTCTGTAGGGATGCTGGCCTCAGCCTTAGATATAGGGTGAGGAGCTCAGTGATACGGGAGGATCTCGGAGTCGAATCGCTGCCTCTTCGTATTGAGAGGAGTCAGTGGAAGTGTTTCGGGCATCTGATAAGCATGCTTCCTATTGCTTCATTGGACTGACCTGAAGCGCGCATCATGCAGCCATTTTACCGCACCACCCTGGTGACGAGGGAGCTGAGTCTGGAGGCAAAAGCTCTCAATTTACCTGTCAGTCTTCATTCCAACCCTCACCTATGGTCATGAGCGCTTTGGGTAATGATCGAAAGATTAAGGTCCCGGATATAGGCGGCTGAAATGAGGTTCCTCTGTAGGGATGCTGGCCTCAGCCTTAGATATAGGGTGAGGAGCTCAGTGATACTGGAGGATCTCGGAGTCGAATCGCTGCCTCTTCGTATTGAGAGGAGTCAGTGGAAGTGTTTCGTGCATCTGATAAGCATGCTTCCTGTGCGCCTCCCTCTGCAGGTGTTCTGGGCACGGCCAGCTGGGTGGAGACCCCGGGGGAGACCCAGGACCCGTTAGAGGGATTATACCTCTCAGCTGGACTGGGAACGCCTCGGAATCCCCCGGGAAGATCTGGAATGAGTTGCTCGGGAAAAGGACGTCTGGGCTGATTGGCTCAGCCCGTTGTCTCTGCCACCCGGACCCGGATAAGCAGGACGGCGATGGATGGACTTTCAATGTTCAGCAGGAAAACAGAGATCTTCCACATGAAGGAAAAATATGTGAGGGGTATATAATAGTTAATATAATTTATAATGCACACGTATTTATTCAATGTCGAAGATTTAAAAAAAGCGGCGCAGAAATGCCAAGGAAGCGCAATAAGGCGGGAAGAGGAGGAGACAGCCACGTGGTTCAATGGCACCAACATTTTCCACACACTGCGTCCTATATATTACGATGTTGTCGGCCAATTAATGTATGTTTTTTTTTTAGTCGTGCGAGGAAACTGCAGAACCCGAGAAACCCTACGTAAAACAGGGGGAGAGAACACACATCCTCCGCACAGAAATGCACGCGAGGCGGGAAACAAGGGGCCACGAGCAAGGCCCTTCCTTCTGTGAGGCGCAGATGTTAGCGCGACACCACGCTGCTGCCAAATAGCCCTATTTAATAGGTCAAAGGGTTTCACTCCCTGGCTTAGCGTCGAGTGTAATTTCTTTAACGCTGCTAATGGTTATTAATTAGCACATTTGAATGAACGTTAATTACACGGAGGACAACACAACGGAGCCGCCCTTGTGTTACAATTGTACTATCAGCACTCGGCCACGAGATAAAGTGTTCATTTCGAACTCCCACACAGCAGTGAGTGCAGCTCGCTTGCGTTCGAGAACAGCCTTCATAACGAGACGTCGGGTAACTACTTCTGAGACCCATTCAAGTGGATCCTGTAATCCATGCATCGTAGGGCCACCGTGTTTCCCAAATTCCCTTAACAGATGTTCATTGCATTGCAGTTAAACTGGGTTTTTTTTAATTGTCAGTTTGATTCTTTTGCCAAATTAAGTAAAACCCACATTTAACATGATCGAGGAGATTTTACACAGGCATTTATGACCAGGCTGACACCGACGACATTTGGGAATGCGAATTAATCACGGGTGGCTGAAATCCAATTTTGAATTTAGGATCTGGCTAGCTCTGTGATCTAAGCCCCCTTAGCCACCTCAACAACAAATAGCTTAATTATGTTGCATTAATACTCGTTGTCATTAGCCTGAGCCATGTTTCATCCACTGTTGGATGAAAGCCTCCTAGCCATCGCTATTCCTTACTTCTACATTACAATCATATATCTCGTCGTCCGCATGAACTGATATTTTTACATTTTCACGATGGAAATACTTTCGCGGGCGGCGCGGTGGCCCAGTGGTTAGCGCTGACGCCTCACAGTAAGAAGGTCCCGGGTTCGAATCTCTCGGCTCGGGTGCCTTTCTGTGTGGAGTTTGCATGCTCTCCCCGTGTCCGCGTGGGTTTTCGCCGGGTACTCCGGTTTCCTCCCACAGTCCAAAAGCATGCTCCTGGATAGGTTGATTGGCTCGCAGACTAAAATTGTCCCGCAATGCCCGGCGATGGACTGGCGTCCCGTCGTCGGGTGTATTCCTGCCTTACGCCCTGTGTTTCCGGGATAGGCTCCGGCTCACCGTGACCCTATATAGGATTAAGCGTTTTCAGATAATGAGATGAGATGAAATACTTTCGCGCATATTCTCTCATTTCCATGTTATTGCATTACCAGTCTCATCCACTGACTATCATTTCCTGCTGTTACGGTGGGCCAGGTTCAAGGTCATATATTATTGTTGACAATCGTCTCAGATTTTTGTTCATTCCACAATTCAAGATCCAGTAAACATAAATAACGTTGGCCAAATCAAAATAATAATAATTGCATTTCTAGAACACTTCTCACCCGAAGATCACAAAGCGCTGCACAGAGCTGTGGAGAGAATGGCATGTCAACAACAACAACGCTGTTTTTGTTGTTGAGCCAATGGTTCTGTAAGGGTACACCAACGGGCCCTTACAGAACCATTGGCTCTGTAAGGGCCCGTTGGTGTGCCACCCCACCAGCAGACCACATGCTGGCATGCCCCGTGGGTGTTCCGCGGCGCGCGCAACGGCGCCATTCTTCTCAGGCGGCAGCCACACCAGCAACGACGGGAGACTTCTGACTTTGCAGCATTTAAACACTAACGCACTCATAACACAACGACTCTCAGTAACACAACACAAGAAGAACTACGCGCTGCGCACATCGACACAGCTCTCTCGCTAGCGCTAAGCTCCTAGGCACGCGAACGTGACGCCCGCCCTGGCTGACTGCCGCCTATACATCTTGTTACGTCCAGCCTACACTTTCCCAGCCGACTGTCTCACTTAGCCTCTGCAAGTCTTCTTTATATCCCTCAGCCCAGTTCTAGCCCCCCCCGCCCCCTTCACGACATCACCTCAACCCCCTGCTAACACCGGCTTACTTTCGCCTTCTAGAACTTTCAATGGTGACGTCAGGGTTGTTTACCAGCTCGGGGGATGCTAACCGCGCGAATGGTGTCTCACCTCTTATTGACCTCTCTCGGTCAACCACTCTTAGCAACAGTGCCAGCCAATCCACACCTGAAGTAACTATGCGACCAACCCAACTCCACGGAGCGAGCATCAGCATGCACTGAGCCTGGCACGGCGCGACACCCTTCGCATCACTTGACACCACCCACTCAAGCACAACCCGCGACATCGCGACCCGTCCGCACGGCCCGATCGCTGGGTGTGCAGGTGCACCTTGCCTGGCACGATGCGAGGCTTGGCACCACATTTCCATGTTTACTAGTTTTGCTCCTGTTTCTGTTATTTGTTCAACAAACATTGATTAAATATTCAAATATTTACTTACCACTGTTTCCATGTCACGTTATGACCATCCTTTGTAGTGGCACGGTGGCGTGGTAAGTTGTGCTGCCACCTCACACCAAGAAGGTCCCCGGTTCGATTCGAAACTCGGGTACCTCTATGTGTGGAGTTTGCATGTTTTCTCCCCGTGGCCACATGGATTTTCGATTGGTACTCCGATTTTCTCCCACAGTACACAGTCATGCTGCTGTAACCTAAGTTAATTGACCTACTGAGTAAGTTGCCCACGGTGCCCTGCGGTAAACTGGCGTCACATCATGGATATAGCCCTGCCTGGCATCTTTTGTCGGCTTAGCCCTCCCTGCTAAACAACTGTTAAAAAGTGCTACATTGCTGAAGAGTTCCTTCCAGCTTAGACAAAAACTGACTGACTTGGGTAAACAAAACACATTTATGGTAGGTGTTTATGTCCAAGATTATAAACGATTTCCCGCACTAAATTATGTTAAATAAATAAATATTTGTCGACCATTATCACACTGAATAGCACAAAGTATTCTGAAATGTTTCTTCCAAAAGTTCACTCTCTAACAATGCCACATGTGAATTTTATCCAAGAGCTGAACAAACTCGGGCAACGATTCCTTGCCAATTAGTCGGCATGGTCTGTGACTCATTCCATGTGTTGCAGCCTCTCAATCGCCCTTTAAAAAAATAGGATGCTGTCGTGTGCATATTCATTCTCAAGCTGGGGCAAAATCTGTGAAATGTAAGAAGATGGAAATAAGCCAGTAATGATATGGCTCATTGAATGTCACAAGTTACTAATTTTAATGATGATATTAACACTAAATATCCATGGTGCAATAAGGTTAAACAAGTCTTTATAAAATTGCTGTCCACGACCTACAGAACCCATGTACTTTTGTACAGTCTTACATTCATCACTGTACCCTATTCAAAGCAAAATGCAAATTAGGGAAACTGCATGCTACAAATTATCGGGTAATTTGCAGACATTGCCAAATAGCAGCGCGTTGTTGCATTGCATTTGATGGAGGGAAGATACAGCTCCTGACGGTGCAGCTTTCAATGCTCAATGATGTTTCTCTCAGACGTATAACCCCAACATATCCAATTTCGCTGCCGAGTAAGTGCAACACTCTGAAGCGTGTGCATATTGGGGAGAGGAATACTCCAAGCATTCCAATATAGACCTCCGAATGCTTTAACTGACTTTTTTTCTCTACGAAATTAAAAAACACTTCAGATACCATCTTCTGCAATCCGTCTCTGCACGTAAAAAAATTAAAAGGTTCTGTACACATCCCATCTGACACGTGATCTGGGAGTGAATTCAAAACGCGAATTAAAAGAGTCAACTAGTAAAAGAGAGACGATGCTTTACTATTTCTGGCAATAATATTATTGCCAGAAATATAAAAACCTCTGCTAACGCACTGATATTTGCTTTGTCCTGAGCTGTTTGCTTTTTGACAAATACTTGGCTAACACTAAGACTAGGTACTAAAGAAAGCCTCTCTGGTGTGAGCCAATCAGTTTCAAGGAAAATGCCTACGCTATTAAAGCATATTCTTTGCATTTTTAATCACAAGGATGTGTTTTTTTGCTAACTTGACACTTTTTGAAAGGTGTGCATTTGGTGTTTTTAATAATAATAATTGCATTTATAGAGCGCTTTTCACCCGAGGGTCACAAAGCGCTGCACAGAGGTGCGGAGAGAACGGCACGTCAACAACTGAATTCGAACGAAAAATCAGCAAAAACAACAATTTTGTCGTATTTTTTGTTTGAAACCTTAACACTTGTATTGCTGCTTGAAATTAAGAAACCTCTCCTCTTTTGTATATGGATGTACTATAAAAAAAGTCCCCATAGATCAAAGCGGTAAAGTTTACTTCCTGCTGAAAGGAGCATTCAGATGGGGCTTGTCTCTTATTTTCAGCCATGAGCCAGTGGTGGAAATTCCCCATTCATATGACGACGGGATGAAACTATACTTAAGCAAAGCACTGGAGAGCTGTGCTGCAGAACTGCATAACCCGACTCACTGTGTCCTTATCATCATTATCAATACCCACTTAATCCTATACAGGGTCGAGGGGGGCCAGAGCTTATCCCGGCCTATTTGGAGTGTGGTAGGAAACCGGAGTACCCAGCGAAAACCCACGCAGACACGCAATCTCCACACAGAAAGGCACCCGAGCCGGGAGCCGAACCCGGGTCTTTCTTCCTGCGAGCCGACAGTGTTACTCACTGCACCACTGCGCCTCCCCAAACGCACCGTGTTCCCTTATGCATTGGGGTGATCTTTAAAACCCCGATAATCAGAGCCTAACTTGCTGAGAGGCATGCAGATAAACACTGCAGCAACACAAGCAGATGTAAAGTAATGGAGCGTACATAATGTGTCTCATCTCATCTCATTGTCAGAAACCGCTAAATCCTGTGAAGGGTCGCGGTGAGCCGGAGCCTATCCCGGCAGACATAAGGCGCAAGGCAAGGATATTCCCACGATGGGGCGCCAGTCCATCACCGGCCATTGAGGTCAATTAAGTCTCATCTCATCTCATTGTCTGAAACCGCTTAGTCCTATACAGGGTCACGGTGAAGCCGGAGCCTATCCCGGCAGACACAGGGCGCAAGGCAAGGATATACCGACGATGGAACGCCAGTCCATCGCCGGGCACTGCGGGGCAATTTAGCCTGCGAGCCAATTAATCTATGTAGCAGCATGCTTTTTGGACTGTGGGAGGAAACCGGAGTGCCCGGTGAAAACCCACGGGGACACGGGGAGAGCATGCAAACTCCACACAGAAAGGCACCCGAGCCGAGATTCAAACCGAGGACCTTCTTGCTGTGAGGCGACAGCGCTACGCGCTGGACCACCGTGACGCCCACATAAGGTGTCTTCGTGGTTTTTGTTGTTGTGGGGCAGTGCCATCTCTTTACAAGCGCTGAACTCAGTGGTGGAAATTCCACATTCTGAAGCTGGATACAAGTCTTTCCACATCGCGACCGCTGTTCACTCTTTCGCAAAGTGGAACTACTCTACATGGTTTGTTTTCACCGTGGAGGGACGCAAGGCTGAGTCAAGCGCCGACCAGGAATTGAGCTCGAAACCCGTTTGTAAAACACGCACACTTCCAATGTGCGATCTGATCAGATTTATATCCCGTTGTGCTCAACAACAAACTTAAGCGAACAGTGCCGTCTGCTACAAACAATGTACACATCGCAACTCTGACGAGTTTAAAAATAGCACAGCGCTGCGCGTTGCGCATTTCATTATGCCTACTGCTATTCGATTTCTGAATACCGCTGCGTTTGTTTGGCAAATTTAGCAAATTACTTCCAGAATGCTCACAAAAGAGTAATAATTTAAAACACGGGAAAATAATGGTGATGATTTAGTAGTCCCGTTTGTAATTGCACCCGGGTGTAATGTACCATAAATGCAGTAATGTTTATAAACAATAACATCCAGTCGAGAAATATGGCCTGAGCAGCACCATGGGCAAGAACAATAACATGGGGAAAGCAGAGAAATCCTCCAAAGGACGGAACACGAATGGGCCTGGTGCGTGGAGCGCATTCCCTTAATCCAGAAACTTTAAGCTAGGCTTGGTAGACCGTACCGAGCTCACGCGTCCACAATATTTTAAAGTTAATGTTTTAGAGTATCCGATAAATATTCACACTCCGTCACCGGTAAACATTGCTGCATAAATAAAACATCCTGTTGTGTTTTAGAAATGCGGGGCATTACGGTCAATCAGGATTTTTTTTAAATTCAAGCTGGAGGGAACCATTGAGCTATGTAGCTTTTTTTTAACAGTGTAAAACAGTTGTCTGGAGAGGAGGGGTAAGCAAGTTACAATATTTCAGAGCCCCAGGGGCAATTTATTCAGCAGGACAATTAAACTGGGCAGCATGTCTAGCATTTAAATCACTTCACTGGGTAGGCCGCATGGTGTTGCTTTGTTTGCCTGCATTAAAAATATATATTATGGTAAAGTATATATATATTTGACTGGTTTTCCACACTATCTACGTGTAGTGCCGCACACACATAACATCCTGAGCATGAATTACTCCATCGTCGGCAAACTTCCCGTCTTCTGATAACGTGTACCGGTGCACTGGCACGGCGCCTATCAGCGAGCCTTGGCGTCACCGCCTCCGCAGTCCACAAAGCCTCCCTCCAGCTGACTCCGTGTCTCCAAACACCAAATGGGGCCTCGACGCCAAACAACAATTTCATGCCATCGTGGCCATTCGTCACCACGTGGGCGTGCTCTGTGTGCGGCTGGGGCGCGACGACCTGCGCCTCCCAGCAGCTTGTCCGCGCGGGTCCCATCTCATTATCTCATTATCTGAAACCGCTTAATCCTA
>JAZEWT010000014.1:14749699-14760772 GCA_036362905.1 Mordacia mordax | reverse complement strand
AGGCACCCGAGCCGAGAGACTCGAACCCGGGACCTTCTTGCTGTGAGGCGTCAGCGCTAACCACTGCGCCACCGCGCCGCCCGGTCCCATCTAACCTGATCTTTATTCCCGGGGAAATACAGAAAAGACCATGGGAAGAAAATAAAATACGCAATCGTGGCCACGTAACATGAAATAACGCGGAGAGTGTGCCGCTGTAACGTTTCTGTAGCCGCCGCTTTGTGTCGTGGAGACACGCATAAGAATAACACCGAGGTTGTGTAACGGGGTTCAAAGTCAGAGGTTTTTGTCTCTGACCTCACTGCCTGGTTCATAAGGAATTCGGTTTCTAAAGTCATAAATGGAAATACGCTGAAACTTACGTGGGAACAAAAATGTACCACACGAGCTGGGCCAGACCATGAACAGAATATATACATTTTAATGCAAATCAGTCAAGATGTATGACAGACTTCTGTATGACATAGCTCAGTGCCTGTAACAGGAGACCCATTGCAGAGAGCAGAGCTTAGCGGAGTTGAGAATTAAATACACTCTAAGTTGAAGGATATGGATGTCATACAATTGTGGGGACTGTGTAAAAGATTTTCTTTATCTAAATGACCCGTTCCATGTATTTTCACTTCTTGCTCTGATCAGTACATGGCTCACACTTGCAAAGTGCGCTCATTACACACACTAATTATTCCTTGAATAATAATATTTACGTGGGTTTTTATCAATAGATGAATGAGCTAGCCTGATGATGCCTCCAATAAAAACCGTTGTGAAGTAGATGGGAGAAACGCTCTACACGGCTATCCTGATAGAGCTGCACTTGAGAGCAATCTACATAGCTATCTATAATAGGGCTTGGAATGCGTCAGGTCACAGATAATTTCTTGGCCTCTCGTTGGCTGACAACCTTTGTGACGTTACAGCCAGCCCACTAGATGGCGTACAGTGTATCTTTCATTTGTTTTAAAATTTCTATTTATTTCGTTCATTTCATTATTTTTACGTTTCACTTTTATTTATCACCTTAACTCGTGTCTCGTGACAGCTCTGCAGTGTATCTCGCCAATTAACTGTTCTGTTGGCTCTGGATTGATTGCATCATCACCATCTAGTGGTCAACACAGACGTTTACACACCGGTTCTATTAACAACAACAAAATTAAGAGCACACTTGTTTGATGACATCTTGTGCCTGCGTGTGTCTCGTCTCAATTTGCCATCCACCGCTTGTTATGACTATTCAGCAGCATCAGAAACGGGAACTCGGGGAGCATCTGTGTATTCCATCAACATACAATGAGAAATGCACATGAAGAACATACGACTCTGCTGTCATGCATCATCATTGGCGCAATATTGGAAAAAGCAAAATCATTACGTTGTGTAAAGACAAACTTAAACATCACTTCGACCTGAGTGTTGCCTATGACGTTCGACCAATTCTGCCCAGGATTTTTAAAACAAACCTTGCTGTCACTAATTGGAGCTCATTTTTATGCACGCATTTTTATACATGAACACATATGTAACCCTGAGGTGGACTGGGCGTACACACACACACACACACTAACGCCGCATATGCATTCCACAGAAAAAAATGAACAAAAACATAAATGCAATGAGGAAAATGCACGTACACAACACACAAGACCTAGGATGGCACATAAAGACAGAGTGGTGAGCCCCAAGGTGGGGTGCCACTCGATGGGTTCAATTCAGGTTGCTTAAGAGCAAAGTGCATATGTGACTGTGAGATGGAAAACAATTATAATGCTAACGTAGCTGTTTGCACAAAGACTAATTTACAGAGTGAGAACAGTAAATAATGCCCATTCACTTGACATGATCTCATCAAGGCTGTTGCTGGGGGCAACTGAGAAACCGGTGGAGGCAAGTTTTAGCTGGTTGAAACTGCATGTAAGGGAATATAAGCGGGTAGCCAGAGATACTGGGGGATACAGAGATGGAGGGAAATGGCATGAAATACAGACACCGGTGCCAAAGAGAGACCAGAGCAAACACCGGGAAAAGGCCACAAGGAGACACCATGCTGATGGCAAAGCAGGAACAGTCTGAGCTCAACAGAGTGCATGGTACAAGTCACTAGAAAGCTCCTGCGAGGGGAGTACTTGATAGAATTGTGTAAGAACATGTATAGCTAAGCAGTACAGCGGGTGAGCATCAGAAACTCCACCACCCACTGAAAATGGAACCCGAGATGGCGAGAGGCATCCCGAATTCAGTGTCGAGAGCGGCAGCATCTCCGGAAAGGTGGCACCAGCCAGCAGCAGACTGAGCCTGACACAGGAGAGGCAGTGCAAGCAGCGGACTGAACCTGACTGGGTTGTGCAGTGGGGGCAGCAAGCGTCCACAGGAGAGAGCACTGGGTAAGCGAGGCACCGGCTTGAAGTAACGCCAGAGAAGCGCCGCCAGTAGCACAATGCACTCCGAGTGTGATGCAGCAGAAAGCCACAATAGCCACTTATACTGGCGTTACGAGACTATAAAATTGTAACGACAGTACCAGGCAGTGCAGCCATCCCCTGCAGGACGAGATTTCACAAACCAGCAGTAGACCGAGCGTGACTAGGGCGAACGGCGTGGGGCGGAGAGCATCTGCCACCGCAGCCTACAGGAGTGTACAGCACAGTTGAGGCGACAGCAAGCGGAGGAGCGGTGGTTGTTTGAACAAGAACCCTACGCCGACGCTGGGTTGAGTTTGGATCGGACGAGCGGCGCTGGGCGCAAAGAATCTATGGCGACGGCTGCGAGGATGAACATGTGGGCTGGGCATGGCCAGCACGCAGACAGAGCATCACCTCTATGCTGGGCGTGGAAACTTACGGACTCTGCAGTTCCAGGCCAAGACCTCGCCAAGTCATGTAAACGCACGCTCAGACACATAGACACATGAAGACTGGTGCTAGGTGTACAGACTTTGGCACATAGTCACACACATGCGGGGGCATGCAGGTTCTTGGGTAATAGTGTGGCGACAGGTAATATACAGACGGTAAACATTAAGGTTCATAGGTGGTTTGTTCATGCGATTGGACAGTACACGGGGAGCGATGACGCGGGGTCAATAAATTGACACCATGCTAACGGTTAACGCTTGCGCGGTGAAGCCGTAACTCTTCCCTATGCAGCCGGCCCCAATCGAGCTCCCGGGTTGAGGTTACCCCTCGTGATCTCACCAAACCTCTCCCTCTCCCACGACGTTAGTCACAGATACTACACCCGCTGGTGGCTGTGCCACTTGAAGTGCCCTCAAAAACAAATGTTTACAATGAATAAACATTGCACATCTAGGTCTAAAAATGGCCCTGCGGTGGGTGTCTCACAGGCAAGGTAGATCCATCGGTCTGATTCTCAAGGACCACAACGACCACAATCACCAGTTTCTTTAAACGAAAATGAATAAATTTGCATATAAAAGGTGCTTACACATGCTAATGTAGATTTTTCACGGCTAGAAATATGATCATTCCTCTACTCTAAAGAAGCCTGATAAATCCTCCAACGTGGGAGGCAGAGCAAAAGAGATAAAAGGAACACTCGACACGGCTATCCTGAAACAGCAGCTCTTGAGAGATGCCCCCAGAAGCAGTTGTCAGTTTTTTTTATTTAACCTAGAAGGATCCGTTTAGCTATGTGGTTCATTTTAACAGTTGTCCAGAGGAGATGGGTAAGCAAAGTACAACATCTCAAGGCACCAATGGGCAATTTACTTACAACAATTTACCTTGGTATTGTGTCTTTTGGACTGTACATATGAAACGCAAAGTGTATCCAACAATGGCACACATATGGGAATTAGTCTGCCAGTAGGGGGGTGAAATTGCTTTATTATTGTTATCATCTTTGAAATGTTTGTTTTCAATTCGACCAGGTCTACACGTTTACTCGTATTCATTAGGTTCATCATATCCACGCCATCGAAACAAACCCACCAAAATATGTGCTTTTCAATGTCTAATATTAAGCACACGACCTGCAGAATCATCTGTAGGAATGCACGGTGAGTTGAAACAAAGATGTATAATTGCCCATAACCTTAAGTTCATTCACCGCTGAAACGAGCATACAGCTCCGCACGGATCCCATTGGTCCAGGAAAATCCCTTAAAATCTGGGGGCAACATCTATGTGTTCTGTCACTTGGACTGCAGATTAAAAACTCAGCGTGGCTCATAATTACTCATTGCGTTTTTTTTTCTTGTATGTTGCACAGCCAGCCAGCCGGTCATATTTATGACTCTATTATATACGGAACCTGCTAATAGCTGATTAATTGCTTCGCGCTTAATTAGGACCAGAATGTTCTTTGCATCCTTATCTCTTACTCCCTCTCTTTCTCTGCCATTAGGAAATGGGCTACAGCTGCAGACGGATTGTGGGGGCGGGTGAACCGCGGGGGGGAGGGGGGATGGCTGGTTTCCAGGGTAACTGTTGCTGTGGCAACCTTGCCTCAGGCGGACGGGCTGGTGCTGCAAAGAAAAAGGTCAAGGAAGCTTTGAGCGCAAGGACAATATTCTCGTAACGCAGCTGGAGGCAATCGTTACTCGCTCGTAGACGTACTTTTGTGCCCAATTCCATTGCTCGCAGCGGTCTTTACTTTAAAGACTCCTTTAGAAGCGCGGTGCAAAATTAACCGTGGAACAAAATGGACCGCTGGTGCAAAATGCTGAGGAAAGGGAAGCAAGGGTGAAGATATGTGCAGTCGCGAATGGATTTGCAAATTTTTTTTTTTATGTGAGCAAGATACTGTAAAGTGAGAAGTTAATTCATTTATGTAATGTGTGTGTGTTTAGAATGAATGAACGATTATGATTTTTTTTCCTATCTACCCAAACGGATGTAAAATTACCGAAATATATATTCTCATGTTAATATTTCACCATGTTGTACGTTCAATGAAATCCATTTTTGGGTCAGGTCATGTAGAAAATTATAAAATAGTGTCGTTTAACCCTCCACCACCCGACACGGCCAATCAGTAAGGAGTTGTCACATGAACAGAAAACGCGCCAGTTACTTACTATCTCAGCACACCGATGTGTTGAAAAGCGACCCCACAATATTTTACAAAGAAGATATATACGACGTTTCGCTGATAACTACGTTCAGCATCATCAGGCACCCGCGCCAAAACCTCTGCGGGCAGATCAAACGACTGGTAACCACTTCCGGGTTTGTTTACATGATTGGCCGTGTCGGGTCTCATTTCATCTCTCTCATTATCTGAAACCGCTTAATCCTATATAGGGTCACGGTGAAGCCGGAGCCTATCCCGGAAACACAGGGCGTAAGGCAGGAATACACCCGACGACGGGACGCCGGTCCATCGCCGGGCATTGCGGGACAATTTTTAGTCTCCGAGCCAATCAACCTATCCAGGAGCATGCTTTTGGACTGTGGGAGGAAACCGGAGTACCCGGCGAAAACCCACGCGGACACGGGGAGAGCATGCAAACTCCACACAGAAAGGCACCGGAGCCGAGAGACTCGAACCCGGGACCTTCTTGCTGTGAGGCGTCAGCGCTAACCACTGCGCCACCGCGCCGCCCCCGTGTCGGGTGGTGAAGAGTTAAACGACACTACTATATAATTTTCTACATAACCTCATCCAAAAATGGATTTCATCAATAGTATTGGTCATGAAAGCCTTCGAATTAAAGTGTTCTACATCATTTATTGTATTATTATTGCTGCATAAATTACATTTTGCTGATACTGTATTGCATTAAAATGTTAGAACAAATTACTGGTTTTATTTTTCTGCAGACATCAGGTTGAGTCTTAGCTGAAATGACAAACAAACAATTACAGAGATGTACTGGAAATGATCAAAAAATATTCCAATTAAGAGGCCATCAAAAGCAGGTTTAGGTACCTTATGTAAAATGAATGACAAAATGAAAAACATCAAACTAATAATAAACGTAAATAGAAATGTTTTTAATCAGGGAAAATTGTCTACTAGAAAGTTATTTTGTGGCTCCTAACAACAAAACATGGATTCAATTCCAGCTTCATCCAACTATTTTACTGAAAAAGGCAGCACGATAGCACAGTGAGGAGAGCTGTGGCCTCACAGAAGTGACCCTTGATTCAATTCCAGTATCATGCACCTTTGTGTGTGGAGTTTGCATGTTCTGCCCATGCTCGCGTGGATTTTCATGGTGCAATCCAGTTTCCTTCCACAGTTCAAAGACATGGTGCCTAAATTAGTTGGCCTAACTAAATTGCCCATGCGGTAGATTGGCGTCCTATCCTGGGTATAACCCTTCTTACACACTGTGTCTGCTAGGATAGGCTTCTAGCTCACTGCAACCCTGTGTAAGATTAAGCAGATACTGATAATGTAAAAATTAACGCGTGCTGTGACTTACACATTCGAAAGCAGATGCTAACAATAAAAATCTAACACCAACCAAAGAGTTTGAAAAAAAAGATGAAGCAATGTACGGAGTTTGGGAGAAAAATGCACGAATCAGAGAGCAAAGAGAAAACAGAGATAGCTTTCTACTGGAACTGTTGAAGAGGGCACGTGAGCTTGTGCAGGCCACATTAAGAGCAGGGATGATGACAGCCAATGGACAAAACTCGTGATGGAATCACAGCCGATGGTGGAAACCTGGCCCAAGGGTGTGACCACCACGAAGATGGAGTAACGATAAGATGAGTGAGATGAGCTCCCGTGCAGAAGCAAGATGGGACACTGCAGCAGTGGCCAACATGGCCGTCACAATCCACGGGAGGATTTCAAAATATTTGTGCTGGATCTCAGTCACGCTAACATTGGAAAACCATTTTAGTTATGGCTGATGGCAAATAAAAATCACCGACAAAGAATTGATATAGTTTTAAAACAATATCTCTCTCCAATAGATAGCGCAACTGGTGTTTCACAGGGTTAAAACTGGGGAATCTTGGTCAGAAGTTTCTGATGGATTGCAGATCCCGCTGAGCTCCACCAGAATGGATCGCAGTACTTGTTGTACAACTATTGACCACTGTTGGAATCTTGGATTGCCAAAGCATGAGTTATAGTGGCAATGTGGCCTTCATCAAGCAGTGGAGTGCGCATGGATGATGTGCATGTCATGTCTCTGCACGAGCCTCGCGGTGGACATTTTGTTGAAACAGCCATTTTATTTCGTTATGTCTCTGCATAGCTAATCAGTCCAGTGTTAATGCATGGGGAATCGAATTGTGGGAATCCATTAAATTTAGTCTAATCGTATCGGTATCGGCAGCATTGTGAACGTTCTCGAAGCGTGAGCTCTCGCGTGGCAAGTGTGATCTCCCGAACCAAGTGCAGAGTTTGTCAGGAACCAGAGAGCATCGTTCGTAAGTTATCATCATAACGTTTATGTTGATGTATGGTATGTAGGAGTGCGTTGCTGTTGTTCATAGATTGGGTCAGATGTTGAGATTGGTGACTTAGCTGCCCCGTTCAAGGTGGTGCAGATTGTAAGGCTTTACATGCAACTATCTTTACGCTATTATTCTGAGGGTAGCATTATGTTGGCTGACAAGGATTTGTGGTGCCAAGCCCCATGCTGTGCCAGGCTAGGTGCACCTGCACACCCACACCCAGCGATCGAGCTGTGAGGGGGGGGGGTCACGATGTCATGGGTGGGAGGTTCGCGCGCGATGAGTGGTACCGAGTGATGGTGATGAACGAGGCCGGGTTGCGGCCGTGAGTGGTGCCGAGTGGCAGCGGTGAGCGGTGCTGAACTGTTTAATGGGGATGGCTGAGTGGGGTGTCCTGCGTGCCAGACAGAGTGCACGCCGACGCTCGTGCCATGGAGTCGAGTCGGTCGCCAGGTAACGACGGTCTGATTGGCTGGGCACTGTTGCTATGGGTGGTCGACCGAGCAGGGGTCATTGAGAGGTGAGGTCGGTGAGGAGCAGGTGGCTCACCCTGAGGGGTAAACAACTCGGCTGACCCAACCATCAAAAGTTCGAGAGACGAGAGTAAGCCAGTAAGTAGCACGGGGTTGAGATGATGTCAGATAGAATATCGTGGAAGGGGGCTCAAGGGAATGTAAGTGAGATGCGCAGAGAGTTAGGAAGGCACAGTTGGATGGGAACGTGACAGCTGACAGTGTGAGATGTCAGATGGCAGACTGTTGAGAGCGAGTGGCTCGGCACCGGTGTTAGCCATTGGTGTTCGGTTGGCCACGCATAGCGCAAAATGTTGCTGCAGTGTTAAAGTGTTAAGTTGTGATTAAAAATTCTGCAAGGCAAGAAGCCCTTCCTTCCATCTTCGTCGCTGGTGTCATGGCCGCGTGACGAGAAGGATCCACGGAGCGTGACAACGAGCGATCATCTCGGGTGGTGTGGAAGCCGGCCCGTTGGTGTGCCCAGGACAGATGTATTGGTGTATGCAGCGGTTCGCATAAACATCAATCGTTACATTGGGAACTTAGCGTGTATTTGCACACACGTTTGATATAAAGCGCAGGTCTTCTGGCCTTAAAGAGACATGACCCAATTGAGAATACTGTAATCAAGTGTGTATGTATATTGTTGGAGATCGGTAACTGATGAGAGCGTAACGCTCTGTATTGTGTGTTTATTGTGTTATGGGTGCAGTTTTACCGAAAGCCTTCATTCTTTATTCACCAAATCAGAGGCGCCTTCTTGGCACTGTGTTTTGTATATAAAGGAACAAGCGCGTTATACTCACCGGCTGGCTTTGCGACGCGCTACTTGGCGAGGCCAGTACACATAGCATTATTGGAATGACAATTATTGGGTACCGGCGATGGACTGGCGTCCCGTCGTCGGGTGTATTCCTGCCTTATGCCCTGTGTTTCCGGGATAGGCTCCGGCTCACCGTGACCCTATATAGGATTAAGCGGTTTCAGATAATGAGATGAGAGATGAATTATTCGGTATGCTGGGTAATAGAGGCAGCACTTGAATAATAATAATAATAATAATTGCACTTCTAGAGCGCTTTTCACCCGAGAGTCACAAAGTACTGCACAGAGCTGTGGAGAGAACGGCACATCGGCAACAATAACAACATATGAATAATGGAATGAATTGTAAGGGTAACACGTAGGTCGGTTTTCGGGGACCGACATTAATTAATTATCGGTACTTGTTAAATCCGGAGCCGGTCTGTATCCCGGCAAGCACAGGACGCACGGCGGGGCTATACCCAAGATTGGATGCCAATCCGCAACCGATACTATTATTTAAAATTAATTTTTAGATTTTGTGTGTGTGTGTGTGTCAGATTGCATCAGTAAAGTGTGTGTGATAAACCCTCTTCCACCCCAGGCAGACCATTAATAAAGTTGTCACATGACCAAACGTGCCAGTGTATAACTGCTTCAGCTCATTTGTGTGTTGGATGATCTCACACCATTTTAATCGGTAGTTACAGCCAGTGTGTGGGCGTTCAAGTGCATTACGTGCCGTGGTGCTGCCCTCTGTTGCTTGAATGTGAAGAAAAAAAACTCACCACACAAGAGTGTTGCTGTTTGGCAAAAGACAATGAAATGTATTGAGTGTTGAGAATCATGAGATGTTCATCTACAATTCTATGTCATCACCAGTCTCAATATCCAATCAATACCGTATGCTGTAGCAGGGTTGCGGGGGGGGAGGGGCGGAACCTATCCCGGCAGACAGGGCGCAAGGCGGGACGCTAGTCCATCGCAGAGCACCTTGACCAATTTTGTTCGACCAATTAAACTGGGCAGCAGTACATCTTTGAACTGCGGGAGGAAATAACAGTACCGAGAAAAAAACCGACGCCTATCTCCCTGGCATCAAATTATATGTTTCGTGGTTTACCTCAAGAAAGTACTTCTACTTAGGGACATTGCCATGTGAAGGGGATGGAGTTTTGCTATAATGTCCCAGGGGTAAATATACACAAATTTGGCCGTGGCGACCTATGATGGATTCAATACAGCTAAGATACCAGGAAACTAGGTTTGAATGCTTGGCTTCATCAATGAAAACACCAGCACTCTCAAATGCTTGTTTTCCCTGGTGAGCAAGTCAGAGTGAGCTAAACACACACGTCCGTTGGTTTAGTTTCTCCCAGAACTCAAAATAAATTTGAGTCCCATGATTTTCCGAGTGCCCTGCGATGTACTGAAATCGCATCCTTGGTATTCCCCCGCCTTGCATCCTCTGTCAGCCGCGATAGGCTCCGGGCCTCCCCTGACCCTATACAGGATTAAGTGGGTATTGATAACGAATGAAAAAGGATGAATGGATTTTCCGAGATGGTCAAATTATTGCGTGATTTGGCCAGGTCTCTCCAACAGTCTTTCTTTCCACTCGGTCCAAAATCTAACGTAGGATTCAAGATCCAACCCGAGAAGTGAAATGGCTGAAAAAATTCTGACTCTGGCCAGAATCGATAGCCGATGATGATGCCTCTAACATGGGAGGTGAAACATCACAAAGGACATGTGAGGAACGCTTGACATAGATATCACGAAAGAGCACATCGGGCGGCGCGGTGGCCCAGTGGTTAGTGCTGTCGCCTCACAGCAAGAAGGTCCCGGGTTCGAATCTCTCGGCTCGGGTGCCTTTCTGTGTGGAGTTTGCATGCTCTCCCCGTGTCCGCGTGGGTTTTCGCCGGGCACTCCGGTTTCCTCCCACAGTCCAAAAAGCATACTGCTGCATAGGTTGATTGGCTCGCAGGCTAAATTGCCCCGCAGTGCCCGGCGATGGACTGGCGTCTCATCGTCGGTATATTCTTGCCTTGCGCCCTGTGTCTGCCGGGATAGGCTCCGGCTTCACCGTGACCCTGTATAGGACTAAGCGGTTTCAGATAATGAGATGAGAAAGAGCACATCCTTTGAGCAATTTTTTTACATCGAGCCCAGTGGCGCAGTGAGTAGCGCTGACGCCTCACAGCAACAAGGTCCCTGATTCGGTTCCTGACTCAGGTGCCTTCCTATGTGGAGTTTGCGTGTTCTCGCCCCATATCCGCGTGGATTTTCGCCGGGTACCCTGGTTTCCTCCCACCGTCCAAAGACACGCTGTTGTCTAGTGCCTAGGTTAAGTGGCTTGCTGAGTAAATTACCCCCCC
>JAZEWT010000014.1:14738021-14749674 GCA_036362905.1 Mordacia mordax | reverse complement strand
AAAAAACAACGTGCCCATGTGCCCTGCAATGTACTGATGTCACATCCTGGGTATAACTCCGCCTTGCGCCCTGTGTCTGCTGGGATGGGTTCCGCCCCCCCTCCCCCAGTGACCCTGTGCAGGACTAAGCGGGGACTGGTACTGAACTCAACATCGAGCCATGAAAACTGGTATCAATGCGTGTGACGCGAGTGCTCCAAGAACATTGCAGTAGGGTTTCGAATTTGATGAAATCATAGAAGTTCTGTCGTTCAAAGAGTTGAGGAATCCCCACATTGGAAAAGGTCTCACTTCTGTTCGAAAGGCGATGGTTCATGTTTGGTTAAATGTCATCGGCACATTAGCCTCGTAATCTTGAGTGTGGCTTTCGGAGGATTTCCTGCCTTCGGGCAGTACGATGTGAGGGCAGCTTGTATTTGACTTCGCCCTGAGTAATCGACTGCAATTAAACGTTTCAGACAATTATTTAACTTTATGACAAATTTAGTCCAGTTTTAATGACATCCTCAACAAAATCATTTCACAATTTCAACACCACGAAGTCGCTGGTCGCGCTTTCTGCTACCAATGCATTCTTCGATGTTCATTAACATTTCCGCAAACTATTTACAACAAAATAAATTGCTTGATTTTATTCGCCATCTGTTATAAAATTCACAGATTTTTAAATGTCGTATTTGCTCCGAGCGGTGTGCAACACCATTAACCACAGAATGTTCTGTTTGCATTTCGTTTTTGCAGATGACATTTGAAGACATTTATTTTATCAGGTCGTCAAAAACGGCGCTTTGGTGGCACATTTTACAATTCTGGTAATAAAATGTAATGTGGCAAATGGAAATCAGTTTCATGGATGTTGCTTTTGAAGCTTCGTTTTAGTAGCACAGAAAGTATTTGTGATAGCCACTGAAATAAAAAAAAACAGCTTTAGCAGATGGCAATAATTAATAACAGTTGCTCTTTTAAAGTTTAAGTACATAATAAAGCTCAATTTACAGGCACAGTGTATTAAGTATATATTCGGATAATTTTTAACTTCCAATTTACACAGCAACTGTAGCATGCCATTGCGTCCTATTTTTTTGCCAAATGCAATGTCTTCCCAAATATGCCTTAAAATCGTTTGCCTCTAACGGAGCATTACCTCGTTATAAACATCACGTACCTATTTCATGTTGATCCTTTACCGTTAAGCACATTACAAGACCAACTATTTGAGATCTTAATTTACAATGTTACACTAATTTAGCTCATTGTAAAGTCCTGAGTTGAATCATGTGTTTTTTTCTTCCTCAAACAGTTAGCCTGATATTAATGTACGAGGAATATTTTGCAGATTTTTTATAATAATGCGAAAAATAATACAAATCTGATTCAATCACCTGGTACTCACAGGAATGGCTGTCACTGAGGATGCCCTTGCAAATGTTTGAGATTAAAAGTTATGAACATTGATCCCGAGACACCCTATCTATAAATGGAATAATTATTATATAATATGAGGGAAAGTAATGTATCTATGTAAATCAGGATCAATATTACAACCAAACTGACTGTTTCGTCTCACCCACAATGTGGATCAACTACTGCCCTCCAGGTCAAAACAATTTCTACTTCATATGCTGCACTGCTCGGCTATGGAATTGCCTGCTGTCATCTCTTTTCCCAAGCTTATGTAACGTTGCTAAATTTCAGGAACGCGATAACCCTTGTCTAATGCAACTTTAGCATTGTGGTGTGTTGCTGGTCGCATCATTATTTAGGCCTTAGGGCCCGCGGTCACCTATTAGAATTGCCACGTAATGGGCACAAAAACCGCGAGATATCGTGGGACTAAACATAATAAAAGAGAGATACTCGTACGTTTAACTGGCAAAAACCTGGACATTGAATAACGGCTTACTCTAGAAAAAAAAGTTATAGATTTCCCAGGAAAGCTGCCTCATAACTAAGGATGATTTTGGGAAAATCAGGACAGGTGGTAACCGTGTCCAGGACCGTTTAAGAAAATAAACCACCTCACTAAACAAGCATTCAGCGATGATTTTCTGTGGTAGCAACCTCATCACTGGCTGGCGGCCATGCCAGCCACAATAGTTGTTCACACAGCACGTGCCCTTAAGGCCTACAAATTTAATTGAGGGATGTACATCAGAGTGCCAGGATATGTTTAACGTGACATAGCTTTAATATGTATTGAGAATGAGATTTGTTAAATGCATGTCGAAGTGATATCGCACAAAATGTTATTTGCCTTTCCAACCTGGCCAATCGCATACATTACTGTGTACTGAATTGAAAATATAGATCAGTACACTTGAAAAATGGTCACGAATCCTTATTCTTTAAAGTACTCTTGGTATGTAGTGCGTGTTTTTTAAATAGATAATCGGATTAGTGTGAAAAGCTAAACAACATTTATCACAATGAGTTTACTATTTCCAGTAACTTTACAAAACATCTAATATAAATAAGATATTGGTTTTCACGGCTCGATGCGTGATGATTGCTTCCAAAAGCTGCTCTTTCGGGATAGCCACGTCAATCGTTCCTCCTTTCTCCTTTGCGACGTTTCGCCTCTCTTCAAGCTTTTGGAAGCAATCATCATCGTCATGATGATCAGTACCTGCTTAATTATGTACAAGGAGTCGGAGCCCGTTCTCTCCACAGCTCAGATTTGTAACGAAAAAAGCAAAGAAGAACGTTATGGTTGTTGATGTGCCGTTCATATGTCGTTGTTGTTGACATGACGTTCTCTCCGCAGCTCTGTGCAGCGCTTTGTGCCTCTCGGGTGAAAGGCGCTGTAAAAGTGCAATTATTATTATTATATCGGCAGACAAAGAGGTAGGGATACACCGCGGCTCCGAGGCCAATCCATCACAGGGCATTAGGGACAATTTAGTGGGTGCTCCGGTGTTCTTCCCCACTCTAAAGATACTCTGTGGCCTGACTAAATTCCCTACCTTGCAATGGACGGTTTTTCCACCCTGCGTCTGCAAAAGTAGACTTCAGCTCACCATGAGCCTCTACAGGATTAAGCCTGTATTGACAATACATAAACTTCAATGTGACGTGCCAAAACACGATGCAATTAAACTCATACAAACATATCGTTAGACGAATTAAAGTATGTTTACTTGTATTGTCATCAATAATTCTCTGTTATCTGCAAGATACTTGTAAAAATAAATGTGGTATAAAAACACCCCCCAGCATATTCTTCTGAAAAAGTATCGAGATTCATTTTAACGCAAACATTAAAATTGTATTTTAATTGCACGAAGAAAAATAGCCTTGTTAATTACGGCAACAAGGAGTTCATGGATTCCAAGGCATTGAGATGGAGGCCCAAATAGAAATGTGTTTGACTTCTTCAATCATCCCCTGATTTATAAGATTACTCTGCTCCGAGGACACTGATTGCGACAAGACATCCAAAATACGCAATCCTCTACTGCATATCCCAAACATGTCATGGCTTTCCCAAACTTGCTGTGCTGGCACCATTAATAACGATGTCATTTAATCTATTTAATCTATTCATTAAGCCACTCATCCGTGCCGCATGATTAAATATGTTTTTTTTTCTGTTATAAACGATGGTTCTTAATCATTTTTTTTCTTTTCCCAAGGCTAAATCGTATAGATTATAATAATAATAATTGCATTTATAGAGCGATTTTCACCCGAGAGTCACAAAGCGCTTCACAGAGAGAGAACGGCACGCCATCAGCAACGGCACTAGAACGGAAAAATCAGCAGCAATAAAAAAAAATTGGGTTTTTCTTAAATATACACATCGTTGCAGAAAAACAAGTAAAATATGATCAGACTTTCAACTATAAGTTTAAAATGCTAAATTATCAGTGTTTATGATACGTATATTGGGAAATGGTTTAATGTAACATTTTTCGTATTATAATAATAATAGCATTTCCAGAGCGGTCATCACTCAAGGGCCACAAAGCGCTGCACAGAGATGCAGAGAGAACGGCACATCAACAACGAGATAAGAACGGCAAATCAGCGACAACGTTTTTTATAAAGTTATTTTTTTTCAAATCTGAGCTGTGGAGAGAATGACATGCCAACAACACCAGGACAGCCCAACCGAAAGATGAAAGTAGCAACAAACTATAGAAGGACAAAAAATAAGCCATAAATAGTCTTCGAAAGGGCGGCGCGGTGGCCAAGTGGTTAGCGCTGTCGCCTCACAGCAAGAAGGTCCCGGGTTCGAATCTCTCGGCTCGGGTGCCTTTCTGTGTGGAGTTTGCATGCTCTCCCCGTGTCCGCGTGGGTTTTCGCCGGGCACTCTGGTTTCCTCCCACAGTCCAAAAAGCATGCCGCTGCATAGGTTAATTGGCTCGCAGGCTAAATTGCCCCGCAGTGCCCGGCGATGGACTGGCGTCCCATCGTCGGTATATCCTTGCCTTGCGCCCTGTGTCTGCCGAGATAGGCTCCGGCTGCACCGTGACCCTGTATAGGACTAAGCGGTTTCAGACAATGAGATGAGAGATGAGATAGTCTTCGAAATTGACGGCTGAAATCAGACATGTTCAGTAACGTGTTAATGATGTCTTCAAATTGTCTTACGTCCACTGATTATGAACTGAAGGTATGATAATATTGGTTGATATCTGTCGTCTGGAGATGTTTGGAATATGCGGTTTCGTATGCAACTCGAAGTGGCGAAAAGGTCAAATTTGTACAGGATCGGCACACAATTCATTCATTCAGCTGCTGGATATTAGCTGCGTTATTTACTCCTGATCCAGTTCAGACTCATGACTCTCCTCTGCTCCCCTCATCCTGTGACTGCCTTAATTGTCCCTATTATTGTTAATTGTATTTATATTTTAATAGCCATTGTGCCCTCGTAGGTATAAAAGTGTCTTGCATGAGACTTAAAAAAACGCGGTTATTTCGATCTCTCATGTGACAAAATACTTTCTGTGCTCATTTCTATTCACTTCATTGCTCTATTCGAGTTTATTGAGATTGTTGTCATTTTTGTGTCACGGTTACAAATAAGACTCCTGGTCTCTTGATATCTCAGCTGGGCATCAACCAGTTAAAGCAACTTACAAAATTTATCATTTTGTAGCCGCCAAAATGTTAATTACAAGCATGGGTGATTGTTTTCTGAAGCCCAGGAAAGTTGGAACCCGAAACATCCTAACCAGCAACAAGGTCTAGAGTTCTGACCATTCGTGTGAGGGACTGAGAGCTCTGGTTTTTGCAAAACAACACAACTTACATTTATGCACCAGTAGATCACTATATAATAGTAATGTGCACTTGTAAAGCACACAGAACGAATCACTCATAGGCACGAGGAACCACATGCGATAAGGAAGGCAGCCATGCTGCCTTCCTTAGCGCCAACAATTGCCCAAACTTTACGAACGTCCAATTATTATTTATTAACATAGTCCAATTAATTCGTATTAATACGTGCAAGGAAATCAGGGCGTCCTGGAAAACGTTCTCGTGAATGAAGGATCCACACTCGACCCAATATACTTTATGGTACTTAGACAAAAGAAGCTTCACAACATTCATGACGTGGACTAAACCTCACCGCCACAGGCTTGTACAAAATCCTTTGGTTCCCAGAGAGGAGGAAAGTGTGTGTGTGGGGGGGGTAGAGTGGGGCAGGCCTGTGAAGAAGACAATGAGTCCAATATCGAGATTGATCCATAATTGGATTGGGAGACAGCGGATGGACTCTAGTGTTTGGGTGACATGGTCTAAGGTTTACGTGTGAGGAAGAGAGAGAGAGATAAGTCTGGCAACAGAATCTTGGATCACCTAGAGTTTGGAAACCAGAGATTTGGGGATGCCACTGAGAACAGAGTTGGAATATTCCAACTCTGAATATTGCAAGGAAACGGTAGAATGTGGACAGTGTTGCGCAGGTGGAGGGATGAGATTTCACAGAGTGGCGCGCTGAGGCCGAATCCATGGTTTAATTCTTACTCAGGCACCTTCCTGCTTGAAGTAGGCATGCTCTGCCCGTGGTCGCGTGGGTTGTCGCTGAGTACTCTGGTTTCCTCCCACAGTCCAAAGACATATTTCTGCCTAGGTTAATTGTCCTAACTATTTTTCCCCCAGTGCCCTCAAATATTATAACTCTTACCCTTCCCCGGTGAATAACTGTTAAAAAGAGCTACATAGCTGAACGGTCCCTTCCAGATAGCTTGTAGAAGTTTATTGTTACAGCAGAAAAATACCCGGTGAGTTTACAAGCTCTTTACGGGATTCCTGCGACAAAACAAACACGCGAGCTGCAAATGAAAAATAATAATAATAATAAAATTACCAAACTAAATAAGAAAAACAAAAACATTTACACACAGCATTGCACAGAATAAACTAAATAACTATAAATACAGTGAAACATTGCAATGGGGAAAAAATAATTGAAGATAGCACATTGCACATTGAAAGGAAACAATAATAATAATTGCATTTTGTAGCGCCTTTCACCCGAGGGTCATAAAGCGCTGCACAGAGTTGCAGAGAAATCGGCACCGCAACAACGAGACAAGAACGGCAAATCAGCAATAACGGTTGTTTTTTTTATTTTATTTTTTACCAATCCGAGATGCGGAAAGACTGGCATGTCGACATGCAACATTAGCAAAATTTCAAACACGAATCACTTTTTGAAAACACAGATAAACAGATATTCTGATTTCAACTTAAATAAAAAGCGACTGACATGGAAAACTTCTCATGTTGGAGAATCAGAGCAACCCATGAAGTAAAATTGCCTCAGAGAGAATGGACTGCGGCCCAACTACGGCCCAACTAGAACTTACGGGAATATTTAGACCTGTGCACCGGGATAGCAACTTAAGATAATAATCTTTTATTTAATTGATTCCATTTAAATATCGTCTTTCAACAAGAGACCTCAAAGCACTGCAGGCAAGTTGCAGAGAGGTGGAGGGGAGGGAGACACAAGGACAACCGGCACCAACCTGCCAGCCACAACATGAATGGGAGCGTTTTTTGGTGTGGGAAGAAACCCGAGAACGTGGAGGAAACCCATGCCGAACAGGGGGAGAACACACAGAAAGGTGGGAATCACACTATCTCGGGTAGGACTTTCTTTTTCAATCAGAGGCAGATGTTACCACCGCGCCACGCTGCCTCCCAGGATGGCACGTGTGACTCATGGGTATGTGGTATTGTATGCAAGAAATAATTTGGCAATAGCCTTAACTGTGAATTCACTCATAAGCAATGTGAACATTCTCACTATTCCCATTAACATCGCCTTATAATGGAATATACAAAAAAGGCATTGCCTTTTCTTCAGAGCACAGACAACAAGAGAGGATATGCATTTTAGTTCTAGTTCCATCAGAAGCCAAAAGCCATGTAATGCTTCCATTGTAAAAACGCGTGAATGGTTAGAGTTGCGCTGCAGTACATGGGACATGTGCGAGGGGAATAATTTAACAGTGAATGCCACTAACAATGCATTACATTTCATCACAGAGAGGCAATGACAAGACGGCGTCCCATAACAGCACCAGTGGTGCCAAACAGTGGTGTAACACGCTGCTCGGCGGTGATATATGCATTAGGATGAACATTACAGTGGGCTTGATTGGCCACCCCGGGGTAAAGTTCACCTGCCGTTAATAATCTGCCAAACTATACTTTGGCGGTGAGCGGCGACATCCATTTGCAGTCGTGATTGTTTTCAGTGGTAGTAAGAAGCAACATTTGAAAAGTGCTATGATGATGAAAAGCAGAAAATAATGTAAGGAAGTAGAAAAGACAAGAAATAATGCATAAGTTCATTGATTCTAAGCTATTTTAATTATTGCACTCACAATACACACGCTCTATCGTACACGTAAGAATTGATTGTTAATGATTTTTGCTACACAGAACTAAATGATTTGATAATGGTGCATTTGGCTTAATGGAGGGAAAAAGAACACAAAACAATGAAACAATATAGAACAATACAAACCAGTCGGTGAATATAAATTGGTTTTCAATCGCGACAACTCATCGCGTCATTGTGACAACCCAACACGTCATCGTGACAACCCAACACGTCATTGTTAGGGGAGGAGGAGGGAAGTTTAATTCTCATAAACCAAACAACCCTAGGTGATGGTGGCTGATCAGATGATGACGGCTGAAAAAATTCCTAATTTTAGTCGTAATGCTGCAGTAGTTTACCAAAAACAACCAGTTATTACACCGCCCACGTGTCACCAAAACGAATAAAGAAGTGTGTTTCGTGAGGAGAAAGCAAGAAAAACACAGTCATGGCGTCAACACAACCTTACTTGGATGACATTTTAAAAACGAGATATATATTCATCACGTGATTTGGGGTGCAGCAAGGGTGCAGCGAGCTATGAATAGCAGCGACCTGAGCTCGATTAGCTTTCACGCTGAACATTAGTGGCAAATGATATCTAAAACATCCTTGACCGACCCGCACCGACCAGCGTCATTAAACATCGTACAACCCCCCCCCCCTCATAATCAATATAGAATGAGGGAGTGAATTAAATAAGAACTTTGAATAATTGATTCATTTACTTGTGATCAATACCCGCTTAATCCCAGACAGCGTTGCTGGTGCCTATCCCGGCAGTTACAAGGTGCAAAGCAGGGCTATGCTCACGATGAGACGCCAGTCCCTCGCAGGGCACCGGGCCCATTTATTGAGTAGGCAAATGAACCTGAGCAGGGTGTCGTTGGACTGTGCGAGGAAACACAAGTGTAACTGCGCTGCATTGCTCTCACACAGCAATGGCAGTTCACGGCTCCAGGTGAAGGAAGTGACACTGTTCACTTCAGGTTTGCCGGTGTCAGGTGCACGCGGTGGACTCGTTGATGGCACCAGGCAAACACGGGGAGAGAACACACAACAAACTCCACACGGCAAGGCACCCGAGCCCGGGTAACGAACCAGAGGACCTTCTTGCTGTGAGACGGCATCGCTACTACACTGCGCCAGTCACTTTGATAAGTAATCAATGCGTCTGTTCATACAGACTGGTGAGTGGTGCTTGTCGGTATGTGCAGCACACAAAATGTAACACTTTTGGAGACGCGTCTCAAATGCGACGGATGCATCGCCCAGCACAGATGGATCTGGTGACACTGACGACCGTACAACCCTACAGTGCTTTTCACGGGTGTCCTTATTACATCTTCACATTACCACCTCCCTCCAAATTACAATTCCTTATCATCGTGTAGCTGAACCCCATGGAGATGTCACTGCATATGTGGCTTCCCATAGTCTGGGCATTGCGCTGTCAACTGTATGAAATTGTGGGTTATGTGGAGACGTACTCGAAGGTGTGCAGGGAGTGCACAAGCACCGGCCTGCAGGTGAGTATCCCTCATTTAAAATGTCGTGGCATCTTTACGGGAACGGTTGCCAACCTGTGGCCTGCGGACCACAAGTGGTCTGTGAGGGTAACGCAGGCGATCTGTAAAAATATATAATAAATATTATACAATGGGTTATTATTATCATTAAAATAATAATATAGTCACATAAAATAATAAACTGAAATAGCTGTGTTTAATTATTTTATTTGTTATTTTATGCTCTTCATTCATTTATTCTCATTATAATCACTTGAATTGACCTCTGATGTTGTTGTTATTGACATGCCGTTCTCTCCACAGCTCTGTGCAGCGCTTTGTGACCATCGGGGGAAAAGTGCTCTGGAAGTGCAAATATTATTATTAATATCCATCGGCTATGTAAAATATATATTTTTTTAAACATCTTTGATATATTGTGGTCTGCAAAAGCTTTTGATGATCTCGTGGTCTGCATGAAGACGAATGTTGTAAAGCAGTGCGTTGAGGTTCCGGGTTGAAGCAGACCACACTGGTTTTAATTTAATAAACCTGGAGTCCTCACCACGGTGCCCACGTGGCTCGAGCTACTAGGCTATGTCACTGTGCCAGTCACGGCATGATTGATGAGGCCAGATTCATTTTGTCTTCTGTCGCACATTTCAAATTTCGTTTGCGTTCATTTGTGATATCTCCATGTGCACCCTGCAACCCTGGAACGATTAATCGTTCCCCTTCATCAAATGAGTAATCCTGATAAGTTTTGATGTTTTCACGTGGCTACAAGGTACAAGAGAACCATCCATTATCTCAGATGTGCGGACCAGAGAGATTCCGATTTCCCATCTCATCCCAGCACAATGAGAATCGCAGCCAATTTAAAACTTTCACACCTGTGCGCACCCGGCAGCTGTTGCACAGCTCTATGGCTTTATTCCGACAAAGATGTCATATTTTCTGTGGTCTCCACTTTAGCCGCGGGTAATACAGCCCCAGGGACATATCATTGTATACCCTTGTCTTCATTCTTGAGGGAGTGAGACCAGAAAAAGGAGAGAATGGGATTCATTTATTATCAGTCCCCACTTAATCCTGTCCACATTCGCAATGAAACAGAGCCTATCCCAGCAGGCATAGAGCACCAGACACAGGATACAGGATGGGATGCAAGGTCTATCACAGGGCACCGGGGACAATTTAGCCAAGCAATTAACCTAGGCAGAATGCCTTTGGACACTGGGAGGAGGCTGGAGTATCTGGCGAAAACAAGTGCAAACAACTCCACATGGAAAAGCACCCAAGCCAGAATCAAACCCAGATTTTCTTGCTCTGAGGCGACAACGTTCCTCGCTGTCCCACCACGCCACGCAGGACAAAACGCCATGATATACAAAGATATTTTTTAATAAATACCCTTTTTTTAGATAGCAATTAGTCCCAGAAATCAACACCAGAACAAATCTTATGATAACGCAATGTCCCAGCCACATTTTAAATGTTTCTTTTAATATAAAGTAGTTTATTTAATATCGTTATTGATAATTTCAAGTGTATCTATTACACAACATCTACTATTATGTAACTATTTATATACCACTTCAAGGACATGGTCATCAGGAAACATTTTTACAACACTCATCACGCTGTCGGGTAGTATCTAACACTTCGTCCGTCCTTTGTCTCAGTTCTGTTTATGTGCTATGAGAAAGGAACAAGGTTATTTATCAATCATTTGACATATGCCATAGCTGGCTCCGAGTAAAGATTTCGACAACACACTGAGAAATTCTCAAACCTGATATACTAACAATAATATTTGTATTTCTATTTTGAAAAAACGCAACACCAAACAATGACATACAGATAACCTTTAATGTTGTAATTTGTTCAGACGCAAAATACCTTTTTAAAATTGGAAATAAATAGGCTCATACGTCAACATGAGGTTCATTATCGGTGTTTGTTATTTATTCACTGTCAATATTACAGTAGCAGAGCACATCATATTCATCGTGTGCTCGACAGTAGTTATTGTTTAAATTGCTTCACGAATTAACATTAAAAGTAAACAAGCTTCAAACTTAAAAAAAAATACCTGCCTACCCACCGTGCAAATCTGCGTGAGATATCTCCATAAAATGTCACCACGAAGAACAGCCTGAATCCCTTTTGCGTGGAGGGGAGGGCTTCAAACGAACCGAGCCACCTTATTCTGACATATCAAACTCATCTCATCTCATTATCTGAAACCGCTTAATCCTATATAGGGTCACGGTGAGCCGGAGCCTATCCCGGA
>JAZEWT010000014.1:14721793-14737054 GCA_036362905.1 Mordacia mordax | reverse complement strand
TAATGAGATGAGATGAGATTTGCATCTATCGGTAATATTGGTCGTCTTCCCCACATACAATCGCTCCTTGTACAGCGATTCCAGTGGCTTTAACAAGGGCTCTACCTGTGCGTGTACTCCATAGGCAAGTTGTCCATATGAGGTATTGTATTGTTCAATGAACGTTGCATTCAGTATCAACGAATCTGGGGGCAGCTTGAACAGAATTAAGAACTAACAGATAAGGCAACGCTGTAAGAGTGAGTGCATCATTGGGCAGCATGCTAGTATTGTTTCCCGACACCGTCCAGATACATTGTTTGGTAACGAATAAAAGATAGGAGCACGTACATATCACGATATCGAGCGCCTATCCTCAGCCGACGTTTAACATTTAGCGAATTGTCAGTGTTGGCAAATAATTGCTCTCTCTTTGTAGAAATAAAAATGATATTACCGAAAAGCTTCTCTTTAATCCGCATGAAACACGCAGAGCTTGCACTAAGATTCTGAGTAGCCACGTTCACTCAGGGAAATGTGAAATGTCACCGAGCTAATGAAGAGGTACAATTGCCACATTTACACTGAGGGGTAGGGCTCGTTTCGCACGAGGGAATTGATGTGAATGGAATTGACCCGATCACAACTGGGCTCGAACAATGGAAATAAAGAGGTGGGCGAGAGCAGGTTGGGTGCCTTGTGCAAACATCCACTTGAAAATGAAAAGCAACACACAAATGTACCAACGAAGAAAATGGAATGCAAGCGTGTTCAGATACATTAATACGAATTACACTGAGAGACGGAGAGGGTAACGCAGAGATGAAATGCGAGCTGGAGACATAATTTTTGACTGAATAAAAGCAAGTGGGCTTGAGCAAGAGCATATCGCTAAAAGTGGACTACGGTTGCTTGTATTGATTAAGGATGGAGAGGCCAGCCAAGGGAGGAAGCATTAGACAAGATGTTCACTGTAGAGATGAAGGAAAGGATTTAGCATTGTCTCTCATCTCATCTCATTGTCAAAAACCGCTTAATCCTGTACATGGTCGCGGGGGGCCGGAGCCTATCCCGGTAGACACAGGGCGCAAGGCAGAGATATACCCGTGATGGGACGCCAGTCCATCACTGGGCACTGAGGGCAATTTAGTCTGCAAGCCAATTAACCTATGCAACAGCATGTTTTTTGGACTGTGGGAGGAAACCGGAGTGGACGGCGACACGGGGAGAACATGCAAACTCCACACAGAAAGGCACCCGAGCCGAGGTTCAAACACAGGACCTTCTTGCTTTGAGGCGACAGCGCTACCCACTGGGCCACCGTGCCGCCCATTTACAATTATACCCATATGTTAGATGAATGGTTGCATTGCAGAACAATCAGCGATGGAGACGGCTTGGGGAATATCATTTTCCAACGGTGGATAGAGTATGGTAATGGCTAATGATGGTGATCAAAACTGAAACTTGTTCACACGAATCATAAGGAAGCTTTACCCCAAGGCCATTGTTATGCCACGTTTCCATGGTAACTAGAAACCAGTCTCTTCTGTCATATGTACCAGGGACTGGATTCCGGTCTGTGTTGCATGAGGCATGAAAGGCCATCGTTTGTGCCACTCCTTTCTTGATCCAACCTCCCCCCCCCCTTTTTTTTCCATTCTTTGGCTGCTGAGTGAGGGTCGGGTAACATTCATAAATGAATTATTCATAATAAGTACCCGCTTAATCCCGTAGAAGATCGTGGTGAATCCGGGGCCTATCCCTACAGACACGGGGCATAAAGATGAGGCTATACCCAGGATAGGACGCCAGTCTATCAAAGGCCACTGGGGGATATTTGGTCAGCAGGCCAATTGACCTGAGCGGCAGCGTGTCTTTGGACTGCGGGAGGAAACGAGATTAATCAGCAAAAACACCACGCGGACATGCAAACGCTACACAGAAAGCACCGTGACAGCAGAAAGCTGAGTACATTCTGCTCTAATAATAAACATTTACCGTAATAGCGATACTCACTGCGGTAGGGTAGCAATGCGCGAACAAATGGAGTTGTTGCAATTTTCACTGCGCTATATTAATACAGAGATGGTGCATCTTCGAGCTGAACCTGCGACACGGCGGCTGATTTTCAGGGCAGCCGGGGCTAAAGGCGTGCAGCGACGGGTCAGGGAGAGGGCCCAGAGTTCACAATGTCAATCCCACCTGGGGTTAAGAGTGCTCCGGGAGGTCTACCATGAAAACAGGGGTTCATGGGGCCAAGCCGGTTATAGAACAACCGGCAATAACAAGTTAGCTATGTAGAGCATCTAAATGCAAATACAACTCGAGGAGGAGGAAGGGGGAAGGAAATAGAGAAAGAGAAGAAAATGCAACATCGTGGCAAAATAGTGGGGTGGAGCAACTGAGGCCTAACACCAATAACAACAACAGCAATGAACGCCAGAAACAGCCCGGTCTGCCATGGCATACCCCCTGGATGGGACGCCAGTCCATTACAAGGCACAGGGGGAAATTTAGGTAGACCAATTGACCTCTGGTCTGTGAAAGGAAATTAAAGTTCCTGGCGAAAACACACCTACACGTGGAGAGAACATACAAATTCCATACGTAAAGACACCCGGGCAGAGAACTGAAACGAAGGACCTTCTTGTTGTGCGGTGCCAGAGAAACTCGCTGTACCACAGTGCCGCTCATTAATTACAAATATTCTCCCAAATGTGAACGTGGCTACGTTTCCCAAAGATTAGGAGGAAGGATCTCATCCCGGTAGATTCAGCAAAGGTTATGTTACTGATTGCCAGCCATGTCTGGTCTTTAATTCCACCTCCGCTCATGGGTCACAGCCGATCTTTGATGCTCACATTAGCCACCCTGCAGACATTAAATACATCTGAAAGTGTAATTATCTGCTGCTTGGCAGATGTTGGTTTGTTCTACGTGACTGATACATTTGGCTCTGGCACTACCATATTTACATTGGAGTAAATGTAACTGCGTTTTACTGTTTGCTGTTTTGTTAAGCATGTTGGTGTGTGTGGTTGGCATGATGGGCATTGTTGGTGCCATGTCATCATCATTATCAATACCCGCTTAATCCTGTACAAGGTCGCGAGGGGGGAGGGGGGGCGGAGTCTATCCCTGTAGACAGAGGGCGCAAGGCGGGGCTGTACGCAGGACAGGACGCCAGTATATTGCAGTGCAATCTCGAAGAGGTCCCAATTCTGTACAGTTTAATAGTTTGTCATCCAGCTCCCAAAAACAAAGATCCACTAGCAAGCACCTATGAAGGCTGGCAGGGCACATGAGGGGGTAGGTGACCAGCGCCACGTCTGGCCACCTTTGTCTACCTTATGGCAATGTTTGAATAGCACACTAGGTACTCAATTGAGGCAGAGTCGACCTAGGGGAGGCCCAGGTCCGGTTCAGCAAATTGTCACTGGTGTTAGCCGCGAGCGGTAATCGAACTCAGGTACTCAGGTACTCAGAAATGTAGCCCACCCGCTCTAACCACCGAGCCACCGCTCCCCACTACATTATTACTATGTCTCTCGCGTCAAGAGTTATTTTTCAGGGATGTGTTACGGTTGTGTTTATTTCGCTGCATCGTTTCTTCCTGAGCACCCACCACGCCACGACTTTGTAGCTTTCCCTCGGAATGCCATGAGAAGGAAGTGGTGCTGGAGGCACATAGTAAAACACATCTTACTAACATTTTAATATGTAGTAACATCCACTGCAGCTATCATTATTCCTAACCACCATCTAATTGCATAATTAATATAAGTTTTATCTTGTGTGTGTGTGTGTGTAATTTTTATACAATATATAGTGGTTGGTGCGCTCCGTTATGAACTAAGCAATCACGATCCGATTACCAACCAAGCAATTTCAGCCTGATCACGGAGCTCATCCACTTTAGGTCGACTCAACCTTAAATAATAATACTATTTGGTAACGCACCACCGCGTAAACTCCACTCCTAGCCATGGGCAAGAGACGGACAGAGAGGCCCGCGGAAAAGGCTGAGGGGGGAGACGGGAAGGCAGCCAAAGAAGCTAATCGGCGCCAACATTTGCCAAACGCTGCAACCTCTATATTATGGTGTAATAAACCAACAAAGTAAGTAAATAATTTTATTTGCATCGCTCGTTCATTGGTTAATTAATTCTCATCTCATCTCATTATCTGAAACCGCTAAATCCTATGCAGGGTCACGGTGAAGCCGGAGCCTATCCCGGAAACATAGGGCGTAAGGCAGGAATACACCCGACGACGGGACGCCGGTCCATCGCCGGGCATTGCGGGACAATTTTAGTCTGCGAGCCAATCAACCTATCCAGGGTTAATTAATTACTTACACCTTTTTTTTTCTTCGTGGGAGGATACCGGGGAATCTGGAGGAAACCCACGCAGAATATGGAGAGAACATACGAACTCCACACATGAAGGCGCCCGAGACGGGGATGGAACCGCCTCGAGCAGGAACTTATTTCTGTGAGGCGCAGCTGTTAGCACAGCGTAGACGAAATGTCTCCACCTGGTGCGGCATTTAAACACATCAGGGGAGACCACGGGTACCCGGTGAGGCGCTGACGACAAAACTCCTTTGGGGTGAATCATGCCGACTTTCATGGCTGCTCACGAACGGCTGTACAAAAGATTATCGTCTGCCGTACGTTAGCTTTGTAGAAGGCACACCTTATATATATAATGGATGACATTATTAGACTACGTGACCTTTCCCTGCTACCAGAAGTGATTAGACTCATGTGCCAAGAAATCACCAACCCTGAATCAACATCCACGGCCAATGTTACGTTATTATAGAAAGACATTGCTTTCTCGATATTAAGCATGGCTGGAGAATATGTGTGTATATATAGTGTGCAGAAGGCATGCGCACGTCTATGCTAAGCTGCCTTCTGGTTCTAATGTATCAGAGGACTACAGAACCGTGATGTGTGTCCCCCCTGGCATTTTCTACGATTCGGTTTCTCATGCCATGCTTTGCTTTCGTTCCCTCAGTTGAATTCCCTCACCATTCCCCGCGACCCTGTACAGGATGAGGCGGGTATTGATAATGAATGAATAACCATTCCCAATTCCGTTGTCCTTCCTCCTCCATTGTCGTCATTCATTATCAATGCCCGCTTAATCCTGTACAGGGTCACTGAGGGCAAGAGCCTATCCCGGCAGACAGAGGGCGCAAAGTGGGGATATACCCAGGATGTGACTCCAGTACCTCGCAGGGCACTGGGGGAAACTTAATCCAGCAGGCCAATTAACCTGAGCAGCAGAGTGTCTCTGGACGGTGGGGGGAGACTGAAGTACCTGGCGAAAGCCGACGCGGACACGGGGAAAACACGCAAACTCCACCGTCTTTGTTTAATACATTTTCTTGGCAGCGTTATGCTATTTCTTTCTGCTTGCCATTTTTAAAGAATCAGTCTCTCTACTGATGTATGTTTTCACCGATCAATGCATGGTCACTGCTTCCCAAAGCTGCTCATTTAGGATAGCCGTGGCGAGCACGACTTCTATCTCCTTTGCGACGTTTTAGCTCCCATGTTGGAAACATCGTCAGGAGACAGGAGGAGCGCTCGACACTGCTATCCCGAAATTGCAACTTTGGTCACTGCATCGCGTATCATCCATCCAGACATAAAAGCCGACATCAGTTCAAATCAGTCACTGTTTGCCCTCAAATGTCTTCAATAATTGTCTTTGGATTTTCAAGCATGCAAAAGGGCTGGAAAAGATAACAGTAATAATGATGATATAGCAAAAGCCACAAAACACCAATGTGGTTAAATCAAACATATTTGTGTTTAATCTGATGCATGCATCACATGTAAAAGTGCGAGACATTAGCAGAGCAGGCATCTCGCTTTTCACAACAACGGCAAATCTATTTGAAAATAAGAGAAAAAAAATCACCAATTTTCTCTCCATTACAAAGAAACCCACAGTCTATATTGTGAGCCATTTTAGATTTCTACATGAGCAAGGCTTTTTGTTTTACTTGACGGAGTCACACAACAAACGTCACCCTCGTAAAGCTCCACAAATAACACGGATGTGTACTATGTTCTTGACAACCTATAATTCTACTTGTCCATAATTGCAAAATGCCGTAATAGGCAAGCCCTCACCACAAGCACATGATTATTCTTAAGCTGCTTGAGTGTATTTATAAACATGCCTTTAGGTTCTTAAAGCAAAACTGGAAGTGAATTGTTCAGTCCGATTATCACCCAATCCCAGCCCAGCTCTCCAGGCAAAGCTTAATTTTGCTATTTTGTGTTAAATCCTGATTTGTGGGTGGGACTTAGGTGGCCCACAGGTGCAGATTTTTTTTTTAACTCGCAGCTTAAGTCTCCCTCGTCTGTGGTCTGACAGAATTTTATTTTATTGTCCGCTACAGTGAGAGTATTCTAGAAAATGTATTTATGAACTATGAATGCCATCTTTAAAAATATTTGCTAGTTTGGTAGGGCGTGCAAATGGCCTTTATAGGGCCCTAAGTACTGAAAACAACATGGTTCCCCTCATATGTAATTCTAAATTAAAACAATACTTAGACGTTAATTGAATTTTATGACCAAAACTTACATGTACACCGACGTTAAAATAACTTCTTATTTTTTTTATCACAACATGTTGGATAAGTTCAAAGCTGATTGCACGAAACATGTCCACTTCCACACACATTAGGGAGACCTAATCAAGTCTGTGTTAACAACATTGTTGTTCTCTGATTCTTTATTCTTTTAAGCTGAGAAAAATCACTTTCTACCAAGCAGTTCCTGATCAGCAAAGTTGTAAAAATATGTAGTGCGATCTCTACATTTGAAAATACACATTGGGCGGCGCGGTGGCCCAGTGGTTAGCGCTGTCGCCTCACAGCAAGAAGGTCCCGGGTTCGAGTCTCTCGGCTCGGGTGCCTTTCTGTGTGGAGTTTGCATGCTCTCCCCGTGTCCGCGTGGGTTTTCGCCGGGTACTCCGGTTTCCTCCCACAGTCCAAAAGCATGCTCCTGGATAGGTTGATTGGCTCGCAGACTAAAATTGTCCCGCAATGCCCGGCGATGGACCGGCGTCCCGTCGTCGGGTGTATTCCTGCCTTACGCCCTGTGTTTCCGGGATAGGCTCCGGCTCACCGTGACCCTATATAGGATTAAGCGGTTTCAGATAATGAGACATTGTATTCCATCTTTCACTCTTGTGTCGTAGAGATCAATGTGACTGAATTTCTCTCTTTCCTGTTTCATTAAACTTTTGGGCGCGCACACAAGCGTGGAACTGCCATAGTTCTCCACGGGGATTCATGTTCAAGTCAACAGGGTCCGAGTCAACTAGTTTTTCAGGAACCTTGGCAAGTGACCCGCGAAAAGCGATTGTTTTCGTCTCAGCAATATCGGTCTACAATGACAGATACCTGGATGACAGACACGGCGGCAAAAGTTGATCTCAGCCAGTGTTGTCATCGTTCCAAATCATAACTCTCGTACATGCACAGCAAAATTCTTGCATATTAAATTTTATAATCAACAATGTGGTCACCACCACAAAAAAACTAAGAAAATGTGGGTGACTCAACGCTGCTTTTGCCCTAAGTACGTGTTTAGTCTGCCTATCGGGTCAACACTGGGAATGCATCTTAGGTAGTGATACAGTGGCGCAGTGATTAGCACATTGTGTACTATTCATCCGGCGACCTGAGCTCAATTTAATCTAAAAAGAAGGGAAAAGGTTTTGTAATGATGAAGGTTTTCACTGCTAGATGCATGACGATCTCTTCGAAAAGCTGCTCTTTCGGGACAGCCGCGTCGAGAGGGGGAGGAGTGATTGACGCGGCTATCCCAAAAGAGCAGCTTTTCGAAGCGATCGTCAGAAAAGGTTTTATTTTTTATGGCAATATACAAGCGATAAGATCTTAAACAGCAAAGACACAGCTTAAGAATGATCAAGTTTGCACAAAATAACCGCACGTGACAATACATTCACGTGCAGGCAGCTTTCTTTAGAGCCTAGTCTCGCCACAATTAGCCAAGTGTTGCCAAAAGACAAGCAACTCAGGACAACGCAAAGAGATGTTGCTGTCAAGAACGAACGCACATCCTGATGGTGTTGCTGCAGTACCTGCTGTAGCCTCCGTGTATTGTTTGAAAACAGCATTTTCCGTTCAACTAGAAATACGTTTGAACACTATTGCGATTCCCGCCTACAATACAAAAGTCGTTCGATTTGTGGTCAAGGTCCGCTTCAGGTTAAAATTAATGTCTTAACACTGCTGTGGGCTGATAACATCGTTAATTAATTGTCCGATATAATATGTAGGCGGTGCGGTGTCGCAGTGAGGGAGCGCTGTGGCCTCACAGCAAGACGTTCCCGGTTCGGTTCCCGGCTCGGGTGCATTTCTATGTGGAATTTGCGTGTTCGCTATCCCCGTGTCCGCGTGGGTTTTCGCTGGGTATTCCGGGTTCCCTCTCACCATCCAAAGACACGCTGGCGCCTGGATTAATTAGCCAGCTGAGTAAATTGCCCCCCAAACGAGTGCTCCCTGCGATGTACTTGCGTCAAATCACGGGTATAGCCCCGCCTTGCGCCCTCTGTCTGTCGGGATAGGGTCCACCAACCCCGCGACCTTGCACAGGATTAAGCGAGTATTGATAATGATGATGAATATGCTCTTGGGGGTTTCGATCAAGATGTTGTTCGGTTGAGACCCCTTTGTGTTATACGAGATGGCTGTGTCATTGCAATAAAATATTTTAAAACGAATGCTCAAACTACCCAACATTACGTGTATCGTGTGTGCAGGCCTCCATCCAGTAGTGTTCATTTAAAAAAATGCCTCACTATCACTCAACACTCATGTGCAGGAAGATCCCGCGTAGCAATATATTACCAATGTCGTAAATACGCTTTCAGTGAAAGGAAACCGGAGTACCCATGTTTAAATAATAATTATTTAAAACTGATACAATGGTCATCATCATTATCTATACCGGGCGGCAGGGTAGCGCAGATGTTTCCACAGAAAGACTGGTCTTGCCTGAGCAGATTCGATCCCTGCCTTGGGCGCCTTTCTGTGTGGAGTTTATGCATTCTTCCCCTGTTCTGCGTGAGTTTCCTCCGGGCTCCCCGGTTTCCTCCCACAACTTTAAAAAATACTCATTAGTTAATTGACCGATGACATCCTAATATATAGGAAGCAGTGTGTGGCAATGTGGCGCCGGCAAACCGCCTGGCTGCCTCCTCCTCCGCCTCTCCGTGCTCTCCTCGCGCCTCTGAGTCGTTCTCTGTCGAATGAATACCTTCGACAGTGAGTGAATATGTGTGCGCTATAAATGTAAAATTATTAATTATTATTATTATTACTACTCACTTAATCTTGTAAGGGCGGCGCGGTGGCTCAGTGGTTAGCGCTGTCGCCTCACAGCAAGAAGGTCCCGAGTTCGAATCTCTCGGCTCGGGTGCCTTTCTGTGTGGAGTTTGCATGCTCTCCCCGTGTCCGCGTGGGTTTTCGCCGGGCACTCCGTTTTCCTCCCACAGTCCAAAAAGCATGCTACTGCATAGGTTGATTGGCTCGCAGGCTAAATTGCCCCGCAGTGCCCGGCGATGGACTGGCGTCCCATCGTCGGTATATCCTTGCCTTGCGCCCTGTGTCTGCCGGGATAGGCTCCGGCTTCACCGTGACCCTGTATAGGATTAAGCGGTTTCAGACAATGAGATGAGATGAGACTTAATCTTGTACAGGATCACGAACGACCAGAGGCTATCCTGGCAGACAGAGGGCGCAAGGCGAGGCTATAGTCAGAATGTGACGCCAGTACATCACAGGCACTGAGGACAATTTACTGAGCGGGGCAATTAACCTAGGCAGCAGCGTGTCTTTGGACGGTGGGAGGAAACCGTAATAGCCAGCGAAAACCCACGCATACCCGGAGAGAAAGAGAGAGAGAGAACACGAACACTCCATACACAAAGGCACCCGAGCCGGGAATTAAACCTTCTTGGTGCGAGGCGACAGCGCTGCCCACTGCGCCGTCACCGCGCCGCCCCTCACACAAAGGGTTCAGCGCTCAAAGTCTCGTCCTCACGCAACCTGGTGCGGTTCCTCAACCGTAAATCCATGCCGTATGAGTCAGAAATTAACGAACATCATCCGCTGACACACGGATGAAACATTTTTCGTGAGCATGTACAAAGAACAAGTCGTGACTACATGGTACGTATCCAAGCATGCTGATGAGGGTCTTCAGGGAAGGAACGCACAGAGCTTACTTACATAAATGAGCTGGAATCCATGGCACAGCGGGGGTTTCCTGACCACTTTGAGAAGGCAACATTTGGGCCGTTCTGGATTTCCAGTGTCACGTGACGTGGTACGGGCGGATTTATGAAATTGAATCTGGCGACAAATAGCTGGGTTGTCATCATCATCATCATCGATTACTCCACCACATGGGTACACGCAGCCCAGGGCAGCTTCCCAGGAGAACTGCTCTGGTGGGAGCCTGGCACCTGGCGTTATCATTTTCGCCACGCACCATTGCCTCTGTGCCATCAATTAGTCCACCACTTGCACCTGACACTGGAAAACCTGAGGTGAAAATTGTTGTCCTCCTCCCCCTGCAGCCAAGGTCTGCTATTACAATGCGCAGGTTGATACACCACAGTTGCGCATGTGTTGCTAGCCTCAGCCCAAAGACACGCCGTTCCTCCTGCCTAGGTTAATTGGCATCCTGACTAAATTGCCCGAGGTGCCGTGCAATTGACTGGCGTACTATCCGGGGTGTAACCCTGCTTGCGCCCTGTGCCCGACGGGACAGGCTGTGGCTCACGGTGATCCTCTACAGAATTATAAATTAGTTGCACTTGTGGTAAAATAACCTATGATCCCGAAACCGGAGCACACTTGTGGCTCCAAAATCACTCACCATATTTATTTGTAAACTTTATGTAATGTAGGAAAGATATGAATGTAATATCAATTCACACATATTCGTTTACGTGCAGCTGTATTTAAACCAATTAAGTACCGAATTGTTTAACCCAAATACCATTTGTGCGCCTAAGCGACATCGAATTCCTGACTTGTAAGGTAGTTTTCGATGTCATAACAACTTCTCATAGAAGAGTGTAAGAACCACAAAGCTTGTGTCACAAGCCAGCTTTCTATCGTCATCCTTCCCCTCTCTCCACAATAAATTCCAAAGGTGGTTCCACCATGTCTCCATCCACATTTCCACTCGCTTCCGTTTGTAGACAACAGAAAAATATATATTTCTTAAACTGGATGTAACAAAGGGCAATCATGTTTTGTCTACAATATACAGCTCCTTAAGTGGACTCTCAAACACCTCTTCAACTCCATGTGAAGATCAAACCGGCTCACGATATTCTGCTGGCAAGTTGTACCGTGGAATTTATCACTCGTTTATTACGTCCTGTCAGAACCAAGCTATGCCTCGTTTGACAAAAAGATCAATGGGAAAATCATGCGAGTATTCGATGTACAGTTTCAATAGCTGACATTTGTAAAGTAGCCTACTTGACCTACATCAGTTATTAACACCTACACGCTCTGACCTCAGATGATGCGACTGTTTCTGAGAGCAGAGCTTTGAAAGGAGTATACATTGTCTCGACAGAGTGATCCCTACCTCCTCCAGTCATTCAACTCTGACAAATATGCTACTCCCACGCATGACAATGCGTAGACAATATTTCAATTCTGCAAAGGTATATTTTTTCATAATTACCATCGGAATGTAGGAAACCATGTCCAGCCCCTTAACCCATGTGAATTGATCACATTCCTGTACAAAGTCTTTCCATATTCCTATTGAGCCACAAGACAAGGTGACATTAAGAAAAGGGCATGAATCTAGTCAAGAAAATCGGTAGTCATGCATCCTGACGGTGGTTTGTGTCGTTACATTGCTTGCTTGGACTGTGTTAGTTACCGTTTCAAGTCGCATTTGTTGTGTTTGTCCTGATGACTTAAAATTGCTGATTTGAAATATAATCTAAATCAAATGTATGCCTACAAGATAAAGCACCGTACAATTCAAAATTGTTTTGGCCAAAACATTTCAATGCTAAAGAAAATAAACTGAAAATTATCCCATTGGGATTACAGGAAGGAAAACGTGTCAATGCCCTCCCGAATAAGTCCAAAGACTCGGGTGAGCTTTTCTGCGCAAACATATGTTCAAGTCTCTTCAAATCCTTTCAGAGTACAGTACTGTACTCTATTAACCGTGTATGTACTATGACATTTCCCCACAACTTGGCATGGATCGTAAGCCCATTCCACCTTAGTGTGGTAAATCGCCACACAAACACCAGACTTAATCCACCTAAGCTTGCAAGATATGAACAGATCGTGCACATTCTGTGTGATTTTGTCCGACGAATCACGATTTGGAAATGCAACGTTTTTCTTTCGAAAGTTGTACTTTCGCACCGATCGTGTGTTGTGTGAGGATCTCGCATCTTCTTAGACATTCACCGTAAATTGCCGAATTAGCAATGGAGTGCAGTGAATGTTGGAAAACGCCTCTCAAAAAGCACATTTTTCTAGTCACACTACATTGGCAATTGCGCAAAAGCACAAATAACGTTGACGAACGCGTTGGGTGTCTTTAAATATTTGTTGTTGCTTCACGACTGCTGCATGGCGACTTGCGTTGTTTTAACACGGCAACACGCTGCCCTCTTCTGGTAGCACTGTGTTATAGTCGCATGACCAAAAATTGGGTCAGTTGCATAACAAAGCTTGAGTGATATGGTCCCTTGGTTTTACAACGTAATTGAGTGCGAGCTACGATGACATTTAGCATGCAACCGACTACAGTCATACGTGTGTTAGAACTCAATATTAAGCTAAACAAAGTCGTTAAAATATTCAGCAAATATCAGCACAGTATCATATCGTCTGTCCAATTTATATGGTTTGGAACCCTCAGCAGCACCTGAGTGGACAGTGCAGAACGAAAATCATTGTCATTGACCCAAATGGTGAAGTATTGTCAGATAGCCCCCACGACCCTCACAGTCTTCATTTGGGAAAGGATTGTAAAATGGCTACCATGTATACAAGATTATCGGGATTAACCCCATTTAATTGCTGCTGTTTTAAGTTCATACATTTGTATTCATATATTATATTATATGTTACGTTCATATATTAGCGCTCTTGTGTTATATAAAATAGTTATTGGCCAATGGACGAGCCTGTTGATGGAATGGCAGCCAAGGGATGGAAGGCACCTGAGAGGATGACTGCAGAGAAGATGGAACAATGAGATCGACCTATCCGCAAGATTGGCATCGTTTGACATCGGGGGGTGGCGATAGTGTATGGAGGCTTTCATCTAGCAGTGTTTAGAACATGGCAATTGATGATCAGTTATTTTCGCAACTAATTACACATTGCAATCTCTGTGATGCTACCTACAATGTGACACATTAAAATCTATGCAAAAGTTAAGGGATTCATTGTATTTTTCATTAAATATCTAAAAAACTCAGGAGACGTTTGATGATTTATTTGCATTTAGAAAGATGCTCGTGGTTTTGTTTGAAAAGACACGTGGACGTACTGGGCTCTCTTGTCCCGCGTTCAATTGAACGCCAAAGCTATGTCACTTGGAGTCTAGTACTCCAGGTAGTGTCTAACCGTAACTTCTGCTCCAATACCCCCGTCATTGGAGGGCATCTGTGCCAGCCCGGGTCTACCTGGATAACAGCCGTTTACACCGGTACTGATAACCACAACATTCTCCGTGTACTGATTATAGAGACTAAAGGAGCGGTGTTTGAGTTTGTAATACAGCAGACCATCGATTTGTGGTCATGCATAAACACCGTAATATACCGAGCGATGTGAAGCGTCGTAATGGAGCCAGAAGGAACGCTCGACATGGCTATCTAAAAAAACAGCTATAAAAATCAATTCTAAGTGCATCATATTATCAAGAGAAACCATTTGTACCCCTGAATGATCCCAGATATTATTGTCATTCAGTCACATGGCTTTAAATTTTTTTGTTTTCAATATGTCCTCATTTTTTAATACATATTTCATGCAGTTTTGTTTTCCCCAAGAGCCTGATGCGTGCCAGAATAAAATTCGCATCTTCGGAGATAATTAAATTTCACTTTCACGACTGCCTTTGTCACAAGCCCGAGAATTGATTTGTGCTTCTGAATGCTTGATTAGTCGATAAACTCTTCATGCTTTGTACTTCAAAATTTGCCTGCAAAAGATACCCCACTTGCTGATGAATCATGTTCATGTCTGTGTCACGAGCAGAGTGTGCGCAATTATCTGTACAGTAGATACATAATGCTAAAGATATCCGACATATTTCTGTAACCCAGAAACTTTAATTAACAGCGTGCCGATACACTGCGAGACAGGGCAGCAGGTGATTAAACCAGATGGATTACTTTGACCCAGACACAAATCGTATCTCCTCATGGATGTGGAATGACGGAAATCATAATGAGATCCTGTCTGGAACCCCGTCAGCTTCCTGTGCACTGAGTGAGGAAATTAGGACCAGGGACAGGGCACCATTTCATTGGTCTATCGGGATCCAGGAGAGGTAGATATATAGCGCCAGGGGAAAATATCCAGAAAGAGACAGCCAGAGACAGCTCGGAGACTCGACACTCGAACCGGCCCAGACCAACCACCTTGCAGACACGACTTTACAGGCGTAACTTTGCAGACACGACCTGGCCGACAGACATGCATGAGTCCGCAGAGAGAGAGAGAGAGTCAGAGGGAGAAGGAGACACGGCGGCGCGGTGTGATCGACCCAGCTGGCGGATGAGAGCTCCTCGGACAATCAACACGGACGAGCCCGCCTTCTCTGCAGCAACTGCGCCGAGTCTCCGTGAGATCGCTGACTACGGCTGTGTGTGTGTGTGCGTGGGAGATGTCAACTGACAGTTACACACACATGCAGCCGCACACACGCGTTGTTCTGTAAACGTAAAAACCCAAGAATCTCGCAGCCATGTTGATAATATATAGAAACTTAAAAATTCGTCGAGAAACCTCAGAATTTCGTAACAGTTTTGGGAATGTGTCGTCTCGTATGACGTAATATAAGCTATAGAGTGTAGCACGGGACAGATCGCATTCCACAGACTAGACGTGATGAATATAGGTTGTGCTACTCTAGTGCGGTGCCAAGCCTTGCGGCGTGCCAAGCTGGTGTATCCCGATGCCCGTGCCATAGAAGTGGGTCGATCTCT
>JAZEWT010000014.1:14674277-14698473 GCA_036362905.1 Mordacia mordax | reverse complement strand
CTCCACACAGAAAGGCACCCGAGCCGAGAGATTCGAACCTGGGACCTTCTTGCTGTGAGGCGTCAGCGCTAACCACTGGGCCACCGCGCCGCCCGCCTAAGTTAATGGCCTGAATAAAATTCTTCTCGATGTGCTGTGATGCATCCTGCCTAAGTGTGTCTGCCCGGATAGACTCTCGTTCACCATGACTTTTGCATGAAACCGATGTACTGTTTGGGATATGGTTGCATAATAGTCGTGGTTGATGGTACATAACAAAATAAATTAACTATTGAAAACAACTGCTTCATAGTCTATTCTAAAAACGTGGGCACATTTTGGCAAAGTGCCATAAATGAAAAGAAAGCAACACCGCAAAAACTCTTTAAAAAGGGAGTGGCAGCAAAAGGTATCGGCCAGGTAATTCCGTGCTTCTTCACAGAACACTGCAGCTAAAGGAGCACTTGAGGACACTCGAGTTTAACGGAGCACGGAATTCAACGGTGCACACTTCTACAGGGGCTTCCCAACAACATCATCGACTAACCGATACTGCTGCAATGGAGTGCCACGACCGTATCATGACATGTGATTGCGACGCAACCAGATTCGCTCGAGTAGGACTATGGTTGGATAAAATGAGCTGGACACTTTCCAGCCCTGTTGACACGCGTGGTGTTATGGATTTTCCCAATATCAATGTGCAAACTAAACTAGTGTTCGATTAACTTAAAATGCAGGTTTTCCATAGCCAATACAATCGTCCTTTCTGCATTTGTTTCTCTTTTTGTTGAGCCACCTTGTAGTAAAACGCCAAAATGTTTGTCAAGAGCTCCTCAACAACCCTAAAAGATCGACACATTTACAAAAGATATCAAGTTATAACAAACGAGGCTTACTGGTGGCTTCGGCATCTCATCACTGAATTTAACACCAAACTACAGTGTTTCACTCAAACTATGCTTTGAGATCAGAAATTGAGAACACTGCCTAATGAAGCTCAATGCAGTTTGAATGAAACGTTCTCGTACATTTAGGTTTAATGCAACCACGAAAGGTCTTTAGCCGCCGGTCTGCAACTTTATTGATCAGAAATGAATCAACACAGTTGGCACATTTAAACAATAATATTTGTAAACACGGGAAATTTATCGGGCGAGCGGAGAGTTAATGTCAATTATTGTGGCATAAAAACCACGGTACTACCACATGGCCTGACCTGAAAAAAAAATATATAGACCATTGTTTAATTAACTTGCAATGTCTTAACCTTACACAATGCCCTCTCACATTATTCATATGTGCTGCTTAATAATATTTGTCTAGAAAGCCAATAGACTGATGGACTAAATATTATTTTACTATATATACGAAGAACCCATAATGAAGTGCTGCTCATAATTGCTTTTACCCATAATGATCAACGTGACCGGAATTTAATTTGGCATTACACAGGGTTTCCATAATTCATATGAAATCCTTTGACCAATAGCATTCAGTAATCCAGCAGCATTTGTGTAAAAAGCCTGACTGCTGATGAGAAGTAAAAGGTCAAAACAGCTCTAGAGTGTGGCTGCTTAATCAAGTGCCGCTGGATAATATTCGTCTGGAAAGCAAATAGCTTTGAAATACCAAAAAAAAATGTATTTGTGTGTGGAACCACAAAAGAGTGTTCTAATTATGTTTCTTGTAGCCCATAGTTCTCCATCACAATGCATAATAGATTTGCAGAGTGTTCATATGCAGTAAAGCAGAGTTGTGGTGGCAAAAATATATTCCACTTTTTATTTTTTTTATCCCATAAAATCCACATAAACTGTGCTTGTTAAATACACTATATTTGTATTCATGAAGCTATCAAAATAGTAAAACCGTGGAGAAGATCCAACTGAAATGTGCGCTGCCTGTAACAATTGTGTGGTTGCAAACTCTACCCCACATTGGAAAACCCAGGTTAGATTTTGTAGCACCCTCCAATTGGAGCCACGAGTCACGAATGCTCTTAGCTACCAAGTGGATGGGTTGCTGATACAAGCAAGTGTTTATGGTTCACCCAGAGTACTACCAAGCCGCGTACAGACTGTGTTCATGAATACTCGATACGGTCTGAGAGCACTCGTCCGAAGAACACTCACTGAAAAGCACCGGGTGTGGTGGCACACACCTGCAATCCATCACTGTGGTTGTGAGGGTCGGTGGATTCTACGTATTCGTAAAACTCCCAAAGCCACTGAAATCCCTCATGTGATCAGGAAATTTGCTGACGGATTCTTACATCGATTTGTGTACATCTTGGAGTGTCACCCTTCATATGCTTGGGGGGGGGGGAGAGTTCGAATTCTCTGTATGTGATAAAGTAAGTCGCCCTGAATAAAGGTGGCTGCTAAATAATAATTAGTAATAATACGGAAAACATAAATCGAATCAGCCAAATAATTCCGATGTCGCAGTACCCTCCTGAAAAAAGTCTTCAGGCTGTGAGACTCTCCTGGATTAATTAATCAGGATATTAAATTTAAATAAGAAGAGTTCCATAATGAACAATGTCTCAGAAGCATTTCCCACATGTGTGGCTTGCAGAGAGGTTTACAGAATTATACAGAGGCCTACACATCGGTGAAACTGGAAACTATTCACTGAGGAGACACTCCTCGTTCCATGTCTCCTTCAGTGCAGGGGTCTAGAGGTTTTCCCCTAGAATATGATGAGTTTGCAATAACGCATTTCCTTCATTTCTGTGACTTTGAGTGTAAAACAACCACCCAAAACTAAACCCATGAAGACCTAATACATTTCCTGTGGAATTGTCACTATGGGAATGGCATTCCCGTGCATTCCCACTAAATTCCACCCCTGATGATGCTGATATATATAAAAAAAAAACTATTTCAGAAGGCCATGTGACTAATAGAGTGTGTATCAAAATATTTATATCGTTCTTGAACGTGGAAAAGCAAATAGTGGAGGGAGGTGAATTGTCTACCCATGTTGATACATATACATCCTTTTGTATGAATATTATTTATCCACTGCTCTGGAGAACACTTACCGGTGTGAGCAGCAGAAGCTAGATTGTGGCCTTGTCAGCTGGGAATGAGTCTCAAGGATTATTCCGAGCGATACGATTAACAGCTGAGAGATCTAAGGTCTCCCGCACATTGCGTGGCATACAAACCCAGGAGGTCTCTCGAAAAGCCACATTAGCTAAGCGACAACACGAAAATAAACCCTGTGGTGGCAGTCCAGCAACCTACTTACTGTGCTGGCCACCACATACATATAATGAAACAGACACCACGGTGACGTGCTACATTATAGACACGCGTAGGTTGATTGATGGCAGCTGACGGCACCTACCTTCCGATGCCTCGATGCGCTCTGCCACAGAGACTACATTCTGATCGTCCACGGAGCTGCGCTTCTGCACTTGGTGCTGCTCCGATTCTATTGGCGAGACCCTGGCTCTGTCCATTCGTCCACTTGGGCCTGAAAGTAAGGCAAGACGTCATCAGCAAACTATGACTGTGACAAGGTTGCGTGCATTTGATGTTCTTGTTCTGTACACAGACAATTTTGCATGGCCAGGAGAGTCCGTATTTGTAAGAGTGATTCCAGCGGCACGGTGGTGGTACAGCTGTAACACCCGCGCCTCATAGAAAGAAAGTCCTGTCCAAGGCGGTTTGATTTACACCTACGAGGCATTTCTGTGCATAATTTGTGTGTTCTCCCCCTGATCTGCATGAGTTTCCTCCGGGTTCTCCAGTCTTCTTCCACAGCTAAAAAACAAACAACCCATTAATTAACCGATGTTATCGTAACACAAAGGGACGCAATGTCTGGTGGGTTGGCGCCGGCTATCAGCGTGGCTGCCCCCCCCACACCTCTGTTTCCCACAGCACTTTGGGAGCCACTGGGTGAAAGGTGCTGTTATATAAACGTAATAAATTATTCGTAAACTTTTGAACAAAAATATCCGTACATGAAAAAAACATTTGCTCATATATTCCGGCTCAATTCGCTGCTTAGCTTCTAGGGTTAGATTGGATGATTCGGTCGTAGCCTACTCATCTCCTGGCAGTGGATCATTGCAAGTGTTTAGCTAGTCAACAACACGCACTGTGTTAGTTGCTGAAAGGTGAGCTGCGTTCATTGTGAACTTCGAGCTCTGGTAAGGTTTCCTTAGCAGTCTCCGCTGACACGTGTCTGTATGTGTGTGTGTGGAACACAGAACCCGGTCCCTTAGGGCGGCTCAGCCTTAAATCAGTACCTGATTGGTGCGTTAAACGTCAGCATTTGGGAGACAATGCCAGACGGGTGTGGTGTTGACAATCCAGCTCGTCATGTTCAGATGTTACATGTTTATTGTTACAGCAGAAAGTATCCAGTGAGCTTACAAGCCCTGGATGCGTGATACCTGTGTCACAACACTGGTTCCTGTCTCGAACATTGACTCCTGTCTTTAACACGGGCTTCGATCTCACACTGGCTCCTGTCTCTTAACACCAGATAGACAGATGTTTGTTATTACAGCAGAAAGCACCCAGTGAGCTTGCAAGCTCTCGATGCCGGATTCCTGCGACACGACAAACGATCGAACTGAACGACAGCAGTCACGAGAGGTGACGTCTCCGTTATAAACAACTTGCGTGCTGTGCTGCAAGAAGGTCCCGGGTTCAAATCTCGGCTCTGGTGCCTTCCTGTGTGGAGTTTGCATGTTCTCCCCGTGTCCGTGTGGGTTTTCGCCAGGCACTCCGGTTTCCAAAAAATATGCTGCTGCATAGGTTAATTGGCTTACAGACTAAATTGCCCTCAGTGCCCGGCGATGGACTGGCGTCCCATCGTGGGTATATCCCTGCCTTGCGCCCTCTGTATGCCGGGATAAGCTCCGGCTCACCGCGACCCTGTACAGGACTAAGCGGTTTTTGACAGTGAGATGAGATGAGGTTGCTGTGCTGCACCAATTACCACCTTGGCACAAAGGCTATCGTGAAAATAATATCTGGCAATGTACTCGTGCATAACGCGCGTTCTAAAAACTCGAGTCTTTCTGGGTTCAATGACTGTTCATGATAGTAGCGCGGAGATAGCTATCCGAGGCCTATATGTAGAGTTTTATCCCGGCTATATTTAGCTGGCTTCGAGACACTGAGGTTGCTTTAGCCATTAAGCCATCTGCTACGTCACACATCGTGGAAAATCCCCGGGACACCCCACGGAACAATGTCGAGGGTTTCAATGCACGGGCTAAACCTGAATGTCCCCCACCACTCACAGTGAAAAACATGACTCCTTCACAGATTATCAATAATAATAGCATTTATAGGGCGCCTTTCACCCGAGGGTCACAACAATGCCCGCTGAATCCTTTACGGGGGGGGGNGGGGGGGGATAACCAGAATGTGGCCCCAGTACATCGCACGGCGCAGTCTTTAGGGCAATTTACTCAGTAGGCCAATGAACCTGGGCAGCAGCGTGCCTTTGGACGGTAGGAGGAAACCGAAGTACCCGACAAAAACCCACTTATGCACGGGGAGAGAACACTCAAACTCCACACAGAAAGGCAGCTGAGCCGAGAATCGAACCCGTGAATTTCTTGCTGTAAAGCGACAACGCTACCCACTGCGCCACCCTGCCGCTCCAGATCCGGCTATCCACATAAAAACAAATTAAAGCATTTTTTGATAGCCAATCATCCGCGCAACTTTCAGGGATTGTGTCATTTCAGCAGCACTGACGCCAGAGCGATTTCAACCTCCATTGTCTCATCAGCAGTCAGGCATGCTTGAACCAATGTTGATAAACTGCCAATCTTACAGGCACGGACCCTCTCTTAGAAAAAAAAAGTTGGGCTTAAAAGTGAGTTTTCAAACGATGACCTGAACATATTGTGACCTAACCCTTACACTAAATATCACTTGCAACCTACAATTCTACCCACTTCATGCCCAGTGACCCTCAGAAAGGACAGCAAAATAGAATGGACAGTGCAACAGGGCAACATATGGTGAAGACTGTGGTCTACAAAACCATAACACACCGTGCTGTAGCTGATATTCATTCAGAAATAAGATCATTTGAAGTCCAATCTCTCATGGCCATACCCGTGCTATAGGAATGGCAATTCTTAAAATAGCTGTGTTATGTAGTCAACATACCAATGATGCCATCTTTATTACGTTGCTCATATTGTATTAATACAGCCCACAACCGTGTATACTGTAAATAGGCAAAGCTTTGTCAGTTGCAACATTAAATAGATATTTATTAACAGTTGGAATAAATGTCATGTAAAAATAATCGATACACTTACAATAAACACCGTCGTGTAATAAGATATCCAACCACGGGTTTGTGAGTCTTGAACATACAAAGCATTTGCGAGTCATGTGAATTTTAGCGATGTTCTAGAAGTGTTAACAAGCCCTTCTAATTGTCCAGTGCTTATAACTAAAAATATATTTGAATGTTTTTATTTGGGTCCCTAAACATTACTGCCAGTGTCTGAGCAGTTTGGTAAGCAATTAATTGCCTTAAATCTCGTGATGATGATAGAAACATACAATTCTATCATCATCATCCATCCAACTAACTTTCCTTACTTTTGTAAAGAGTAGAAAAGGTTTGACGTGAGACACCGATAGGAAGTGAGCTGAACGTTCCAGTTTTTAATGCTTTAAAGCTCTTTGTTAAGCACATACTTCACCATGCTGGTCAGCCCGAGTTGGCGAAGGGGAGACCAGGACATCAGTCACGCCTGTGGATCAAACTCAGGTGTCTGGGTGCGTGGATTAGAGCTCTCACCAACACGGTGACTACCATTGCTCCAGCCTACCTTGCTTGCTACTACTGGTCTGCTAAATAATAATTAATAATGGTAATCAGTCACTAGCAATGCTTTGTAAATCAAAAGCGCAGCCACACAAGTTTGAGACTGAGACTTTGAACATTAGAACACCGTTACCCTACAGCTACTTAAAACGTTATTAATCTCAATAACATGTCACCACAAGCATGTCCGGTCCGAGTGCAAAAATAATGGGCTTCAAAATAAACGACACACACGAGGTACTATTGTAGATTTCCACGACTCGATACGCGATGATTGCTTTCAAAAGCTGCCCTTTCGGGATAGCCGAGCGCTTGTGAGCGAGGCACTCGGTCAAACAACGACTGAGGAAGAAGCCTCGAACGTGGGAGGCGAAACATCGCGAGGGAGAGAGGAGGTCCCCAGATAGAGAGCAGCTTTTGTAAGCGATCGTGAAACACACACACGCACAAGCATGAATGTACGTCCTTCCTTCTCCGAGGATTTCCACCGCCAGTGCAGTGCGGGTAACGCGAGCAGTGCTGTCCTACCTCAAACAGGTGGCGCGTTTGTGAGCTGTCGGTGGCTTCCGGCCCCAAGTGTTGTCGTCTTCTGAACGTTCCATAGATATTCACCACTCTATGGCAACCGAGGCGGCTACACCGCGGATAAGGGCTCGGCCCTCAATCCACAGCAGCAACTCACGTCGCGCATTGCGCAATCAACCCCCTACCCTCCAACCCCTCCTCCTCCTCCGCTCAGTGTTTGTTGGAAGCCACCGTCGTCGCCTCGCCTTCACGTCAAGAGCAATCGCGACACACACTCGCTGCGGCGGCCGCCTCCGGGGGGGGGCCTGCGCGTCCCTGTGCCACCGTAACCAAGCACCTTGCACGAAGGTGTCACCTTTGTTCGACACACCGGCGCTTGAGCGGCCATTCGGACGAAGCCCTCTCCTGCGGGATCCTCCTCCCTCCTTGTTTGTCGCATCGCGGGGAATCCCGTGAAGAGCTTGCAAGCTCTTACCAATGAGCCGCTGATGCAAGGGTGTTCTTTTTTTTTCCTCCATTGTAATAATAAACATCTCTCGTTCGCGACGCTTCGCCGTCTGGACGTGGGAGGCGAAACGTCGTGGAAAGGAGGACGCACTCGACGCGGCCATCCCGAAATAACGACTCTTGAGAGCAACTCTCAGACACGAGCCGCGAAAACCTACAGCGCGGTACTAGATGAAGGTCTCGTTTGACGACATTCTACCAGAAAAAGCCACTCTGGTTGCTAAATGGAGGGGAGGTGGGGGAGGACAGCTTCTGGTGTCATTCGCCACTGATGTTGTGCCAGAATGTTGGCTTGCTGCTGAGCTGCGCCTGCTCCTAAACGTTATTCCTTCCTTGTTTGTTGAAGAATTATTGTTTTTTATCGTTTATTTTACGTCCTTCTAGAATTTATTGCCCTTATCAACAACATCAGGACAGGAACGACATCTCGACAGGAACCGTCTGGTTTTGTTTTTGTTGACATGTCCTTCTCTCCACAGCTCAGATTTGTAACAAAAAAACTCCAAAGTAAAGTTTATTGTTGCTGATGTTCTGTTCTTATGTCGTCTTTGTTGCGGACATGCCGTTTTCTCCGCATCTCTGTGCAGCGCTTTGTAATACTCGGGTGAAAAGCACTCTAGAAGCGCAATTATTGTTATTCTTATTATGATGTAATTCTGACCAGGAATCTAACTTGGGGTGGCCGTGTTCATAGTGTGCAATGCCTCCACCCGTGTTCATAGTGTGCAGTGCCTCCACCCGTGTTCAGAGTGTGCACTGCCTCCACCTGCCAGTCCTCCCCCCATTGTGCACAGTAGGCACTCTGAGCTCATTGACATCGAAGTTTTGACAAGCAGTACCTTCGTGAAACAGCCACAGGTGGCTTTTTGAATTATTTATTTCATAATCGAGTTACGGGTAAAATGTTAAATGTTAGACTTTTGGAGAACACTGAAACGAAACGATCTTCTCTTGTGAATGAGTTCAAACGTTTTTAAACTCTCCACTTTACCAGAACCGCTCTCCATAGCTGTTCTTTCAGGACAGTCGTGTCGAGTGATTCCCACTCTCTCCTCTGTGACGTTTAGCCTAGCGCGTTGGAGGCATCATCATGTGTTCGATTTACAGTGTAAAGCGCTGTTTCCTAATTCCCAACAAACGATGGTGACATCTGCTAAAATTTTAAATCGTGTTTACATATCATTTGCGACGTTTTCACGTAGAAAGATGTGTTTTTTTTTAATCAATTTGACTCACTAACCGCCAGGAAAAATTGGTCTGCATTGGACAACTGCCTTATTAATCTGAGGCACAAACATGAACGTTGGTGAAAGGAAGAGCGGGTGATCCCTCTTTACCTGCACATCATGGAGAAGCCTTCATCCAGCAGTGGATTTACTAAAGGACTGTACATACACATACATGTGCCCGCTGTGGTGTTTTCAGTACTCAAGCACATCGTTACTTATTGTTGTTGCTGGTTCAATACAGTATGCAGGTTGACCCGAGTGGGCAGATTACCCCCCACCGTTGGGGATATTGGAGCAGAAGTTTATAGCTCGATGCCCTCCTGACGCTAACCTCCTTTAGTCTTCAGATCGTTGTTTGTCTGGGACCTCCCCCCAGACCTGTTCACCAAGAGAGACCCTATCAGGAGTGCGAGTCTCCAGGTGACATACCTCTCCCGTAAATTGAAACACGAAAACCCCTCCGCCACGATAAAGTTACGATCAATGAAGGTTACCATCCATGGTTGCACCTTCAATAACATGCTCCATATGGAAGAAAAAGAAACAAAGATCATTTAAACAAACCCTGTTTCTCAGCTCCAGGGCTTCATAGGAAATCCCAAATACGATGTCTCTTGGCGTCAACAAGTCATCGTCCTGCATCTGCAGATCCCCAAGTGGGTTCTGTAGAGACGGCGTCATATTGAGAAGCAGCTACCGCATCCGCCTGCATTGACACAGCGAGTCCTGCCGTGGATGGCAGAGAAACGCGAAGGGTGCCAAGGCTCTTATGTTGAAATGGTGGCGACTCGGGGCAGCATCCTGTCCTGCGGGATGAGGTACTGCCCGTAACGTAGGACAAGCCTCCAGACCGCAAGCCGCACCTCCTTGGTCATGAGTCCGTACACGAGAGGGTCCAGGGCTGGGGGAAGAGTGACGAAGAGGATCTGTCCTGTGACCTACGGGAGATGTGTTGTGGTCGTCATTAACTGACATTAAACAGCACACACAGGGCATACGCACAGCCTTCAGCATACATATACAACTGTTGTTTACATGTAATGTACATGCACAGAACTATTATTGTGAAATCCACTACTAGATGAAGGAATCCCAATGCCACGTGGAACATGGGGGTATTTTTTGTTACCATACTGCAGCATGCTCGTCAATAAGGGTGGGGAGGTACAGAGCGCAGAACATATTGTTAAGGTCCTGCTCAATCCAGAACAGGGTCGTGGGGTGGGGGTCAACGTCTATCTTGGGAGACATATGACACAAGGCAGAGTTAAACCAAAGATGGGACGCCAGCCCATCGTGAGGAGCATGGATGTTGGAGCACAATACAAAGTCGAATAGATTTGCTGCTCATATGCGCATTCGGGCAGTGCTCATCTTTAATTTACAGTTTTGAGCCAATGATGGAAATTCCTCATTACTATGGCTGGAGTGAGTGAGTCCCTCCATAGAAAGAAAAATATTGACTTCCTCACAAACTGATAACATATTTATCGACCATGGAGCGATCATGGGCTACGTCAGCCACCAACCAGGATTTTAACTTCCGGCCTTTCGATTGTGAGTCGCTCTTATGTTGCTACTCTACAGAACAGTACAACCGTGGATATTTCTGCACTACCTTCGGCTGACAACAAATTCAGCAGCAGCCTGTAACATCGGTTTCATGTTTGGTCGTCGACCATCCAAGTGTAACCCAGGCTCAAACCTGCTTAGTTTCTGTGGTCCGACAAGATAAGGCGCATTCCAGTTGATGTGGTCACAGGCCCCCTACATCACCGGACACGCAGAACTCGTGTATTTGCTGCACAGCGTCCAAGCGACACATCTTGCTGGGTGGCAACGGTTGGTATGCTTCTAATCAACACGCTACATCTTCAAATAATGCTCAGCAGTTGACTCAGCTCTTCGTCTCTCTCGCGTTGATTAAATGCGTAAAACGTTGTGAGTCGCCAATGGATGGACCCATCCCCAGCCATAGGAATGTGGACATTTCAACATTGGCTCAGGTGAAGTGACTATAATTGCCATGTTCCTTTGAGCGAGAAGCTGACATATTCAATAGCATCGTAACATGTAGACGGAGTAGTATGAAGCTACTTGTGTTTTTTATGCAGTAAATGATATAGCACCCTCATGTAAATTGTTGGGCAGCACGGTGGCCCAGCGGGTAGCGCTGTCGCCTCACAGCAAGAAGGGCCCGGGTTCGAATCTCGGCTCGGGTGCCTTTCTGTGTGGAGTTTGCATGTTCTCCCCGTGTCTGCGTGGGTTTTTGCTGGGCACTCTGGTTTCCTCCCACAGTCCAAAACATGCTGCTGCATAGGTTAATTGGCTTGCAGACTAAATTGCCCGCAGTGACCGATGATGGACTGGCATCCGATAGTGGGCATATCCCTGCCTTGCGCCCTGTGTCTGCCGGGATAGGCTCCGGCTCACCACGACCCTGTACAGGACTAAACGGTTACTTTTGTGTTCCAAAACAACGCCAGTGAATATGTTGCTACATATATTTCACAACACACGTAACTCCGTAAAATAAATGTCTCAATTATCTTTGTGCAATCGTTCTGTGTTCGTTGTTTACGTGAGTAGCCCCAGACATTGCAATCTGGGATCAAGAGGCAAGCCGACTGTCCCACCGTAAACAAGACCTGTCACTCCCCTTAGGAGGACAAACAACGCCACCTACTGCATTGTATGTTAAACAAATAACAGAGGCGCCTCATTGGCAGCGAGTGGTGTAAGGCACAACGTATTTAAATTACTAAAGTGTGTATCTTCAATCATTATCAATACCCGCTTAATCCTATACAGGGTCGCGGGGTGGGGGGCGAAGCCTATCCCGGCCGACGGAGGACGCAAGGCGGAGGAATACCCAGGATGTGACGCCAGTACACCGCAGGGCACACTTTGTTGGACAATTTACTCAGCAGGCCAATTAACCTTGGCAGCGGCGTGTCTTTAGACGGTGGGAGGAAACCGGAGTACCCGGCGAAAACCCACGCCGTACATTCAAGTCAAATTTGAAAGGCCCACTCTTGCGAATGCGATGCAGACGCTGGCGCGTATTTTATTTCTTATCACCAGTAATACACGCTGCAGCAATAACCAGGGCGGCCACTGGATTCGAACCGCCAAACCTCCGCAGACAAGCGGCGAAGGCGCTACGGCTAAGCCACGAGGGGTCGCGCCCACCTGCAGGTTGCGGATGAAGGGGGGATCAACGCAGGGGTCAAGAAACGGAGTTATTCCCGCCAAGCTCCACGTGCAGTAGAAGAGCAGAAACACCATCACCTGCACCGAGTCACGGTCAGGCCGACAAATCCTCAGGTTCATCTCGGCCGGGTTAGAGCTCATTGAGATAACAATCCTTTGCATAAACATCCTATCCGAACAGTTGTACCCGTAGACGTGTATTTAATTGGTAGTGGTGAGTGGTGAGTGGTGGTTGATATTCCGTGGGTGGTGGGCTGGTGGATGGATGGTGGTAGTGAAGGTGTGTGAGAAGGCAGAAGTTTCACATAAAGGCTTTCGCGACGAATATTATAGATAAGCTATTGCTGTGCTGTACTGCCATCTACTGACCACCACGCATCCCTTAAATGTGACTATTTCGGCCATATACAACGGGAGGAAAGCCGGGTACCCTGACAAAATCCCATACAAAAGGATGACACTCAGAGCTCGCCGTCGAGAATGTCATCCAGGGTTCCAAATATCCACCAACCAGTGCTGCCAACTTAGCTATTGATGTAATGATGTAGGTTTTCACGGATCGACGCGGCTGTCCCAAAAGAGCAATTTTTCGAAGCAATCATGCATCGAGCCATGAAAACTTACATCATTAAAACTTAGCTATTGTCACAGAATCTAGGAGCTTTTGGATTTCTCTCGCAACAAAACGTTATCTGAGAGACTTGTAACAAATCTACAACAGCCTACCCTTTAAACCGATCAAAGCCATCATTCAGCCATCATCAGCCTGAGTCATGCACCAGTGGTCAGGAAAAATCTATATCCTAAAAAGAATGGGACTTGGATGGATGCATTGTGTAGATATGAGCGACTTCAAATATACATGAAATTTACTATATTACTTTATATGTGTTAAACATGATTAGTTGTCCAGATACATTTTTCATAACTTTCGATTTTTCTGGCCACTTTCTGGGGATAACTTGGCTTCTAGAAGGCCGAATTGCAGTCGTGACCGCGCACCCACTTAACCTCGACCTCATCATCTATAACTCTCTTAATTCTGTACAGTGGAACGCCAGACCAGGGGCAAACACAGCGCGCAAGGCAGGCACATATCAAGCATGAGACGACCAAGTCCACCGTAAGACTCCTCGCCAAGTCATGGTCAAGGTCAAATTTCCACTACTGGCTCACGACAACCCAACAGCGACACAATTCCACTGACGGGGCAGGAAAATAACGCAATTGAAGGATTACTCTCTGGAGCTGTTCTTTAACATCGAGCCGTGACAAAACGTTCATCGGTAGACGGTAACGCAACTTGTGCTTGCCCGTTACCTGGGTGGTGCAGGTGCGTATGGCTTTCGAGCGACTGTTGCCGAACCCAGGCGTGCACAGCACCCGCAGGATCTGCACGTAGGAGAAAGCCATGCAGGCGACCGCCGGGGTGAGCAGCACGGACGAGACGACGGCCACGCCGATCTCGGTCGCCTTGTTGTGCGGGCACGTGGACCTGGAGAGCGCCACCACGTCGCAGTAGATGCCGCTCATCACCGCGTCGGTGCACAAGTAATCTCCCGACGAGAGCAGCATGACGAGCAGCGCCGCGGCCACGCACAGCGCCAGGGCGGCGGCCGCCGCCTTCTCGGTGAGACGGTTCGTGACGAGCGCCGGGTAGCGCAGAGGCAGGCACACGGCGACGTAGCGGTCGAGGGCCATGAGCCCCAGCGTGAGGACCTCTCCGTATGCCGGGAAGTACACGAAGAACGACTGGACGCGGCAACCGGCGATGCCGATCTCCATACTCTGGCCCGCGTTGGCGCTCACCACGAACACGAGGCCCGAGACGGACGCGCAGATGTTGAGCGTCGAGAGGAAGAGGAAGTGGATGTACATGGGGCTGTGCAGCCTCGGGGTCAGGGCCACGGTGCCGACAAGAAGGCAATTGAGCACGAGCGAGAGCACGACGCACGCCACGCAGTACACGTACGTGGCCGCGTTCCCATGGAAGTGTAAGTACACGGAGTAGGTCTCGTTCGGATCGTACTCTCTCTGCGTCGAGTTACAGTTCTTTAGGTTAAGCGCCATCACTGCATGCGCTAGCATGTGCACGCTGAGAGTGTGTTGTGGTTGATTGAGATCGATGCTCTTCACCTGCTGGACATATCTAATGCTGTTTAAACTGAGCGCTGACTGAACGAGGTCCCATTTCTTCACCACGAGAGAAGAATCCCAATAAAAGTTTACTTTTCCAATGAGAACATTGCCACGTTTGTAACATCCGCAGATGTCGGATTAGGAATTGCACAAAGCGAGACGTAACTGGCTGCGCGAGAAATTAATTGTACCACCTGCCATGTAGCCGAGGCAATGCTGCGGTCATCAATGAAAAGTGACATAGGGAAGCGCTGACGAATCAACCGTACAGGTAAGTAAAGGGGTGTACGTAAACAGATAACAGCCACGACCACGCGGGTATTCCTGGTCAATTAAATCCTTGAGCGATAGAGTATACGCGTGCGCATTACACGAGTGAAAACACACACAGACACGCACACACACAAAGTGTATGACATTGACGTCTGGTCTATATATAAAAGACGAGTGCAGTGTGTGTGTATGTGTGCAACGCTCTTCAAACGCTCCAGCACCATAACGACTTGGCCGATCGCCCTCAAATTGTGTGGCTCGAGCACTTTTTCGAGAGTAAAATTTGCTGTCAAATGTTGAGTTCGATCTGACGTCGGTAACGACTACTGCCGAACAAGCTCAGCAACACGGTTGCGTCGATTTGGACACGATCCTCTTGACGCGGGCAAAAATAAGATCCCGGAAGACGTTCCCATATTTTTTTGATGGAGACAACACTTTCTGATGAACAGCTGGGGATGAATCCTAGAATTTTCCAAAAAAAAAAAAAGTTTCGCAAATAACCTGAGAATAATTGCTCAAAAAAATGCCTTCGTGTGCTGAGAAAATGCAAGCTTTAGCAATTGTGAACCATTTTACAGGCACACTCGGTTATCTCATCTCATTGTGAGAAACCGCTTAGTCCTATACAGGGTCGCCGTGAACCGGAGCCTATCCCGGCAGACACAGGGCGCAAGACAGGGATATACCCATGACGGGATGCCAGTCCATCACAGGGCACTGCGGGCAATATAGTCTGCAAGCCAAATGACCTATGCAGCAACATGTTTTTTTGACTGTGGGTGGAAACCGGAGTGCCTGGCGAAAACTCACGCGGACACTGGGACAGCACCCGAGCCGAGATTCAAACCCGAGCATTCTTGCAGTGAGGCAACAGCGCCACCCACTGGTTACCAATCTTTTGGAGTGATAAAGCGACCTTTCAATGAATTTATCTATCTCCTCATCGGATAGCTACAAAGCTGCAATAAACACTTTCACCGATGGCCAACTATGAAATCTAAACCAGCTCAAGCCTCTCGTAAATTAATTTGTGAAATCCCTCCCGTCTCCACGCCCACTGTGAAAACAAGGCTGCTGCTTCCAGCTCACTTCTGCTTGAACATTATTCTCACCCTCTCATACCTTGCTCCCCGAAGATGCCCAGTCCTTCACGTCCCATTCCTTTTATTATATGCGTTGTTAAGCTCTGATGCTTGTTGCGTCGCAGAAATCCCGCATCCAGGGCTTGCAAGCTCACCCCATACTTTCTGCCGTCATAAACATCTATCCAACACGGTGGCCCAGTGGGTAGCGCTGTCGCCTCACGGCAAGAAGGTCCCGGGTTCAAATCTCGGCTCGGGTGCCTGTCTGTGTGGAGTTTGCATGTTCTCTCCCCGTGTCCGCGTGGGTTTTCGCCGGGCACTCCGGTTTCCGCCCACAGTCCAAAAAACATACCGCTGCATAGGTTAATTGGATTGCAGACTAAATTGCTCGCAGTGCCCGGTGATGGACTGACGTCCCATCGTGGGTATATTCCTGCCTTGCGCCCTGTCTGCCGGCATAGGCTCCGGCTCACCGCGACCCTGTACAGGACTAAGCGGTTTCTAACAATGAGATTAGAAACATCCATCATTTCCTGCCCATCACGCCTTTATTTCAGGTCTACCGTGTCTTACTCAGGGACTTCCACCCTGGGATCCCTTCTCCGTTCCCCTTTCTTTATCAATCCATCCTTCAGTGAACTCTCTCGCCCGCGGTACGCACGGGTAAAGGGTTAATATATGTAAATATATATATAAATTACGAAATTATCTGTACAACTTTTTACGGCAGGTTTTAAGGTTGAAACCAATCGTGTGCACAGTGCACGAGTAGTGTCTAATGAAACGACTCAGCCCACCTTCCCCCTACATTTAAACAGATTTTTAACAATGTCTCGTTTATACCAGTTCATGTGTACCGTGTCTTGTCTGGTATGAAATTGTTTGCTCCATTCGCTTGCATGACTTAAATAAGATTCGTATATATTTGACAGGCATTATAAGAAATCCTGAAATACACGTAATTTATGAATGATACATCGTTACACGCCTACTGTCTGGCCACAATGACAGAAGGTAGAAAGGGCTTTTGTCAAATGTTGTCATAACATCCGTGGCTTCACCTACACCTGCCAGTGCTATATAAGGTCACACTGCGTGCAGAAAAGGCAGTGATCACGGCAGATTGCAGAGGCACTACGATGAGCTGGGACATTTCCTTCCACGAGGCTTCCCTTCCAAAGGTTAATGGGGAATGAAGAACTATTCGCTAATGCAGTCATAAGAGCTCGCGTGTATGCCACGCCATGGTGAATCGCGCTAATGTGTTCCTTATCACTGCTGCCTTGCACACTTACTATTTAAATAAAGCAGTAGCTGGTCCTTTAGAACCGTTATTGCCCAAATAAAGAAAATGGCGAACATTATGTACTGTCGAATACACACATTGTTCCTGTTCAGGCAAATGTACTCTTTCATAATTATACTAAGTTTAAACACGTTCCTGAATGTGACATTCCGCAGTCGCTGACATTTTTTGTGCGAAAATATTCTTTATGTCCGTGTAGATATTTGCATTTCTAAAGCGCCTTTCACCCAAGGGTCACAGAGCGCTGCACTGAGCTACAGAGAGAACGACGTGTCAACAACATCAGAATAAATCAATTCGATTAAATAACGACTATAGAGGTCGGATTCTAAAGTTGTAAAACATTGAAGGTAACGCTAGTTGTTGCAATTCGCGTCGTCCTGCTTGGGTGCAGTGACCGTGGTTGGAAGGTGCGGTGTGCGAGCGAACGAGTTCTCATGCAACCTTCTCGGCGGCACTGCGGCGAACGTTGCGCTGGGGGCAAGCGGAGTGGTCCCTGGTGTTTCACGCCACACTGTGCGCGCATGGGTAACGGTCGACTGGTGGAATTGTGCTCGCAAGGAAGGGACGAGTGTGTGCGCATAAATCTGATATCAAATCTCAGGTTCCCCAATAGCAACTACATATTATGAAAATCTACGTGATTAACTTACAAAACATTCAATCAATATTTCATTATCTATACATTTACAGCTTTACTCTTGCCCGAAAGAAGTGATATGTAAACTGACAGCTGAGATTTAGTACTGCAAAGGGTGCTATGGGGTACTAGACGTAGAAATAATTCATTAAAAGAAACAAGGCGTGGTTTAAATGTGCAAAAATATTTAACTGTAATATGACCTCAATGTTTCATTCGTGACAGGTATCTGCTCACACTATATTTGACCACAATCACAGAATTTCTGCACAGTTTAAACTGAAAAGTACTTTTTATTAAGCTCCTGGCATCCCTGAAATCCCACAAAACTTAAAATCCCATTTTGGTCTCAGTGCCTTGTGGAAATTAGTTACAAACCCATCACAAATTAAAGAAAAAATTGGGAACAGGGACACACTGCAAGTGATTTACACAATGCAAAGCAATAGTTGATGCATAAACCCTGCCAGTGAAATCTTATCTTTAAACACTTGGCTCAACATGTTACTCAAAGTATTCTTTTCATCAAATTATGTTTCATTAAACACAAATAGCAAACAGTGAACCTTGCAAGTAAATTGTTTGGTGTTTGTTTTTTGCTTTTGTTTAAAGTTTTTGGCTTTTTTTCTTAATTGTGTTCGTAATACCTTCAGACATCTTTGTGGGGCAAATCACCAAGAAATTACAATGGGAAGAAAAACACATTTTCTACTCCGTTCACAACTTGCGACGGTCTCTTGGCCAGTGTATATTTATAAAAGGGACTCAATGAATATTTGCTACAAACTGCAGCAGATTTAAACTCCGGAAATGTGTCCCTATGTTCTTGACTGTCCTCGATTTTCAAGATCTTTGACCTGAAAGTGGAAACAGAAAAGAACGCTTTAAGCACAGATAAAATGATTGCAAAAAATGAGTTTCCATTGAAAAGAGAAATAATAATCATAAAAATTGCTTTGAAAAGCTGCTCTCTCAGGACGGCTGCGTCGATCGCTTCCTCTCCCCCCATCGCGATGTTTCGCCTCACACGTTAGAGGCATCCTCAAGCGCCTGAGGATGCCTCTAACGTTGGGATTCTGTGCGTTTATACATTCGTATTCTGTTAACTTAGTTATTGACGTGTTTTCTATTGGCCTGTTTCAATACACCTTACCAAGCATCAACCATTTCTCCAGATTTTTCGCAATCACAGCCAGCTGTCTCCAAAACACTTCAGTTTCCATTTTGCTATGAGGATGCACAGTCTAGCTTTTTCTGCAAATTGTTTCAGTACAATTCTGTTGATTCTGCTTGCTGTTCAAATGATAAGCAATGGCCTAGTCAAGCACCATAGTTCATACATTGCAATCTTATTCCTATCTGCTGCACTTAACACCCACACTTCACGCATAGATTGCAATTTGAAAAACATCAGAATTCAACAATCCCAATTTCTCTTTGGAAAAAATTGCAGCACTAACGGCAGGCAAGGGACATGTTAAAAAAACAACACCAAGTCAGGCATTACTACGCCAAATTAAAACAATGTGCGTGTGAATTGCAAGCATGATCGAACGGGACACATCCATCCACTGAATAGGTTTCCATAGTTGCGCTGTAAAAAAAGTCTTCCATTCTTTCGGGTGTTCAACCGCTACCAATGTGTCGGTACAATCTGACAATATACGGGAAAACTAATAAATTTCCACTCGTCAATCCATGACTGGACCAGGGAATCTCTAGGCGTCCAAGTTAGCAGGAATTACTTTATCAAAGCTTCATAACACAGGTGAAGGCAGTTAAAGCTTGGATGCAAACGAAGTACAGTACAACCACCTATTCTGCTCACACAATGTGGCAACAACCTCATTGCTGCGTAACACAACTTGCTTGTACATTGGCGGTGGCCCTTACACACACTATCCTGGCTCAATCGCTGCTTGGCTTCAAATATCCGACAAGATCGGGCACATTCTGGGGCAATTTAGTTATTGGCAAACATTTTAATTCATTAAACCATCACACCCAAACACAACTAATTCATAACAGCTGTTGAGTATTTATATATCTAGCTGGTCTATTAAATAAGGGGTTTACAAAATCTGCGTCACGGCCCACTTGGCTACGGTCTCCGCAGACCGCCGTGTGGCACTCGCGGACCGCTAACGGGCTGCGGGCCAACGTGAGAGAGACGGCATCAAATGATTGCCTGCATCATTTACTGCGATAATTGCGGGAGGAGAGAGGGTGGGGTCAGAAGGGCAGAGAAGAGAATATGTAAATACTCCACTGTTTTTTTTTCCAATCTGCCCAGAGGCTCAGTTGATAAGCCTGCAAAAGACTGAATCCATTACGGCCCTCCCGCTCCTGACAATTCATTTTTAAACACTTATTATTTCATACAACAAATTTTTAATGCATGTGCATATAAAATATATCATACAGTAGGTGTGTGGCCTGCCGTGGTAACATTTAATTAATTGCACACACATTTGCACATTTAGAAGTTTTCATTAATTTAATGACAGCTGGGACAGCTCACCATGTAAAGCAGTCGGCGACACGGTCATGAAACTAATTTAAAATCCACTCAGGGCCTACTGAACTTAACCCATGTACATTTGAAGGTCACATTATTATTCGTAGCCCGGAAATAGTACACTTAATGATTTACACCTCCAGAAATTTCTGGATAAACTATTAAAATAACCAAAACATTGGTCTGTTTTCTTACAGATTCTTATTAATTATTCTACTCTTCTTTTGTAAAGCTTTCTTTGTGCCACTGGTATAAATGTAACACTGGGGCATAATCTGACTGGATCATAATTAATTTTAATGTGTACCATTCGTTTCAGATAACAGTGGGGTTTAATGGCTCACTCAATATTCTGTCAGTCACTGGCAAAACAAGGCGACGTGATTTAGAATCCACAGTGATGAAGAGCAGTACCTACCTGCTCTGGTGCTCTGGATGCAATCATATTTTATCCATTTCACGGGCCCAGACACACCTGGCTGAGTCGTGCCCACAGAGCTTAGAAACCGATCTTAATGAGTCGATGCATCGGAATAAACTAAAAAACATTGCACGGAGGCCACGATCTGGCACGGGAGTGATGAGCAGCGGACGTTCTGTCACCTTGTAGATGCGTACGAGCCAGTGCTCGGTCGTGTACGCCTCCTCCAGCACGTCCAGCTCAAAGTCCTTGTTGCCGATCTCCACGTTGCGCACGCGGTCGTAGCCGGGCGGGCGCTCTGTCACCGGAGACACACACAAAGATGCCCCGGGTAGCCTTAGTCGACTGTAGGGTCAAGTGCCATCGGCAAGCACCTAAGAAGGGTGACACAGCACATGAGGGGGTGGGCGACCAGCACCACACCCGATTGCCTTTGTCTCCCTGCTGGCAATGTTTACACACTGCACTAGGTATTAATTTGAGGCTGAGTCGACTTAGGGGAGGCCGAGGACCAGTTCATAAAATTGACAACTGGTGTTGGCCGTGAGCAGGATTCAAACTCAGGTCTCCAGGATTGTCACTCCGCGTGCTAACCACTGAGCTACCACTCTATGCCACCACACACATACGAGCATCGCTCATTAAGACAGTCACAAATGAAGCTGTCGCGCAGTTGTTAGAGAACACTGTGCTAAGCGATTGATTTTCGCCTTATTTCTTCATGTCCACCACACCAACATGCGTGGCAAATTATATTTCTGCTCCCCCCCACCCCACAACCCCCACCCCTCATAATCCAGCCAAGCGCAAGCATTGTATCAGTGGGAATATATCACTGGCATTTTTGTTTCAGGTATCGGGATGAAAGTAGGGGAACGACTACCTTTAATCCACCATTAAACAGCTGCTTCAAATAAAGGGTAAACAGTAGAAGGCTTTTCAGGTATTAAGATTTCCCCAAAGCAGTCTGTTCGGTGTAATTCACATTGGTATTCAGCTCATGTCTTGTAGATATGAAACTAGGCTTTGCATCCCACGCTGTGCATCTAAGTTAAAGCTTCATTCAACAAAAACACTTTAATGTCCTCCCAAAACCATAATTATGGCACTGGCATGATGTAATAAATGGCACAAGCGGCACACCAATCATTGAGCATGCTTGTAAGCCACTAATATTTTCCTTTGCATTGTCAAAAGCTAAAAATTCTCCTTTATCCAAGAGGCATGACCTTGGTCTGTGGGTAGAAGATAAAAGAGCAATTTGTTTCGTTTTACTGTACCATGGCTTCCTAGAACATTGCCCACTGCCGTCAACTAACAGGAGGTGCACCCTTGCCACGCTGGGCCACGTACTGGCTTCAGTGTAGACCTGGCCGAAGCGATAGTAGCACATCTTGTACATGAGGCAGTTGAGCAGCACCGGGGACCCCTCGCGATCGACGCGGAACTCTCCGGCCGGCGTGTAGTAGTCGTGCTCCTTGATGTGCTTCCCAGTGTCCGTGCTGCCACCAATGCGAACCATCCACAGGAACTTGTTGATGTCTGCAGCCACCGCGGCACAAACGACACGGCGTAGATTTACGCAGCACCTAAAGGCGGCGGCATCTCCAGATGTTTTAAAGATCTTCCGCCTCACTGGTTCATTACACGTTGAACGTAGACGTAAGAAAGTGAGCTCAATTTTTATATTTTGTCGTATGAACCGTTAACGTGTAATGTGAGCTGTTACCGTCAGAAGAGTAACCAGTCAGCCCTCCGAATATCACCAGCACGTAGCCCACGTCCAACTCCCGCATGATCTCATAGGCCTTCTCCTCTGTCGATGACATGGCCTGGCCAGAGCGCGGGCATGATCAGACGTTTCAACAAGCTGAAGAGGATCACTGCTTCGGGTAAAATGACCACTGGTGCATCAGTGCTCTGCCTCGTTTCTCACTGCCAGCCACAACCTTGGATGGTCGTTCATCATAGAGCGATTGGCAAGTCAGCAACTGATGCAATTGTGCTTGAGATGCCGCACCCCTGAGACGTGCCAAAAGCTCTAAGTTATATGAAGGAATGCTACGATCGTGTAATCTGAATCGTTCAGCACAGTTCGATCTGCAGCTACGGCAGTTGGCCAAGTTTGTGAAAGCCTCCCCACCTCTACATCGACCAACATAAATAGATACGCCTTAGTGGATTGGCCGGTCGCATATGGTGGGATAGTGTGTGGGTACTCATACCTCTTTTAAGACATCTGGCTAGTGTGAAAGAGGAGGGAAAATGCCCCCTATAAGGACTTCTAGAGCCAATGATTATTAAAATGCTGGGAACTGCTCCCAAGAGCTGCTGCAGTGATGTTGAGTGTTCCCACTTTCTCCTTCAGGGCATCATCAGACCACTGAAACCTGATGATGCCTCCAACATGGGAGGAGAAATCAGGGACGCTAAGCACGGCTATCCCGAGAGACCAGCTCTTCTAAACAATTCTCGTACATCGAGCCATTAAAACCTACATTACTACAATTAAAGAGCTGCAAATCAAATAAAGAAAATGCTCCCAAAGCACACGTGAATGTTTAGACATGTCTTTAATTGAAACGCAAGCGCTCAGGGAGTAGTGAACGGGTGTTTACCTGCCCCACGCGCGAGATGTGGGTGTTGTTCCACGTGTTGTTGTCCACCAATATCGTCCGGTTGGCCATGGCTGTTATCTGATAGCCGTAATCCCACCACGACATCACTTTTGCATCCTGGGTGCCAGAGAGTAACAAAGTAGATAACACAAGGGACAACAAACTCATCATGGGAATGTTTTTGTTGTCTTAACCCCACTGACATCATGTCATGACGTAAAATATCCATCAGCTTAGGAACTGTTGCAAAGAGTGTCAGCAGATCCTACAGTTTTTGGCGTTTTTTGTGGAGCACGGCCATTAGTGACCAGAGTGAAACGATCAGCTAACTGCACTGAGCTCAGCTGAATCGCTGATGGTGAAGACTTGCACTCAAAGTCAAGACTCTCAGTGGTTCAGCTGTGACCCGATCCCTAATCCACCTGGCCACCTCTAAAAATTGTAATTTTAAAGGCTCAGCATTAGCAGCTTTTCAATCACATCGGTAGTTTACGTTGGATAGGAAGGAAGGGTGCAATAAGGTTCAAGCTTAACTACAACCAGGTTCATTCATGTAGCAAAGTGTCTGTACCCAGCACACCACATCCAGTAGTACACGTCACAATGGCTGTGGCTACTTAAGTCACACTATCATCAGCAACTCGGAAAACAGTCGTTGAGAAATGAAGCCATGGGGAGAAAGGGGGTCACCTCGGGCGTGTTGTGCCTCAGCCAGTAGTACGCCTCGCGGAAGTCGTCGAAGATGATGCGGCTGCCATCGCCGCCACGGGCCGACAGAACGATGGAGGGGGAGGAGTACGCCTCGCTCGTCACCCACGTCGAGTGGAACGTGTACGTGATGAGGAAGAACGACATGAGCAGCACCATGCCACTGGCCACCTAGGTTGTGGGCGACAGACAAAGACCACCCCCCCC
>JAZEWT010000014.1:14628575-14660403 GCA_036362905.1 Mordacia mordax | reverse complement strand
CCCCTCCCTCCCTGAGCTGCCCTCGCGAAGTGCCTGTCTTGGAATTCGCTGTCCCCCGAGCGGCTGCGTCTCGAACCCGTTAATAAATCGCGGTGTTAGCGCCCAAGCATCGACGCCTTCATTTTAAACCGAGACGTTAGTCCGCGCCGGTTTTTATTTTTAAAACAAGGTTAACGTGCGTGAGTTAGCACACGCGTGCGTGCTTCTAATTGGTTACCAGCGCGAGGCCAATCGGGAATCAGCACCGCCGCCCACGTGACCACGTGACAAGCAGTGACGTCATTGAGACGTGACGATGTCACAGCGCGAATCGATTCATCGATTATTGATTTACTAATCGATTGCTAGATTCCAGAAGTGAGCACGTGTGATTGATTAATCAACAGAGTGCTCGACAGGATTCAACGCAATTCTTGTGACCAGCAACCGAATTCGTTGTTAAAGTTGTATAATTACTTACAATCTGTCCGTCCACACGGATAAAATATCATTGTCCATCAAGCCATTGTCTTTTCAAACGTGACCAAAACAACATTGTTTACAGAACGCTTTTCACCCGAGGGTCACAAAGCGCTGCACAGAGCTGCGGAGAGGGCGGCATGTCAACAACAACATCAGGACATGATGTATGTAGGTTTTGACGGCTCAATGCATGATGATTGCTTCGAAAAGCTGCTCTCTCGGGACAGCCGCGTCGATCGCTTCCTCTCTCCACCTCGCGACGTTTCGCCTCGCACTGCGCCTGAGGATGCCTCCAACGTGTGACACGAAACGTCGCGAGAAGAGGAGAGAGAGCCATCGACGCGGCTGTCCCGAGAGAGCAGCTTTTCGAAGCAATCATCAAACATCAGGACAGTTCAACCGAAAGTCAAACAATAGCGATAAATTACGACTGACTTCCCACTTGCAACCACTAATAACAGTGCTGAATACCCAACGCGGTCGTTGCTAACAGCACTTGAGCGTACGGTCTGTTAATTATTTACAGGGCAGAATCGCCTACCCAATGTGCTTACATTGTACATCACTTAATTGGTTTCGACCTGGGTTTCATGAGCAACCCAGGTTTATTAAAACAAATACTGTTGGATTAAGATATATTATTGGCAGTTGTAATACCGTCTGATTAGTGCATTCCTTGCATTGAGTCAGGTGACAGGATCTTGGGTGAAAGAGACGATGATGGGAAGAAAATTTCAGTCATCAAGGAAAGCTGCGGGCGGCACAGTGGCCCAGTGGGTAGCGCTGTCGCCTCACGAGCCGGGTTCGAATCTCTCGGCTCGGGTGCCTTTCTGTGTGGAGTTTGCATGCTCTCCCCGTGTCCGCGTGGGTTTTCGCCGGGCACTCCGGTTTCCTCCCACAGTCCAAAAAACATGCTGCTGCATAGGTTAATTGGTTTGCAGCCTAAATTGCCCGGAGTGCCCGGTGATGGACTGGCGTCCTATCATGGGTATTTCTCTATCTTGCGCCCTGTATCTGCCGGGATAGGCTCCGGCTCACCGCGACCCTGTACAGGACGAAGCGGTTTCTGACAATGAAATGAGATGAGAAAAGCTACAGAAATAAGTGTTCTTTTGACCAGCGCTGTCAATCGATCGCCGTGTTGTTGAGACGAAACGGTTTGTAAGACACATCCGCCAGGAGTTTACCTTCAGGAATGTAATTACAAGATGTGAAAGTGCTTTTGCATAGGACCATATGACCATGAAAACGCCCGATCTCGGAAAATAAGCAGGCTCGAACCTGGTTATTACTTGGATGGAAAACCCTTTAGGAATGCTAGGTGGTGCAGCAGGGTTTTGTTGGGGGTTTTTTAATTGATGTGTGCGCTCCTTGACCCCTCGTCCCTCGCTCCGAGCTGAACTGGCATTTACACGTCTCCAGGGGGCACTGCCTACTTACGGGTGAATCTCTAACACATTTTTGCAGCCCTTTATCAACCCACACTGCTGGATGAAAGCCTCAAAACTCACGCCAGATATACTATTTTGACTATACTTCAGCACGGCGCTCAGTGCGGGTTCGTGATCTGAGTTATAATCCCGACTCAGTGATGCATTCACTGATTTTCCGTTCTGGTGCCGTTATTGTTGATGTGACGTACTCTCCGCAGCTCTGTGCAGCGCTTTGTGACCCTCGGGTGAAAGGCGCTTTATAAATGCAATTATTGTAAGCAAAACATGTTAATGTACTGGCACTTTATTATTGATGTGTGCACTCGCACAAATCCTCCCAGGCATGGGTAGTGGAATCATCAGTGTCGGGGGGGTATCATTGCCTGGGGCCCCGGACCAGAATCAAATCGACTGCCCCTGGTAGTCTGTAATCCCAATTGAGTAATTTCTAATTTGGGGTTATCCATCGGATCTTATCACCATTGCAGAGCGCTTGAATACCACCTGGGAGCATAGGTAATGGGCACGAGTCAACAATATGGGACACAGTTTGTATTTGTCCACAGACATTTGCCATCGTTCTGAAGTCCTTAAAGAAAAATCAGTTGGCAATGGACAGTCCCTGTCCGATCGATAACGGTGAGGATATTCTAGTAACGGCGCAGCGGGTGAAATCCCAATCAACTGCTGTGTTGGAAACAGCAGTGGCGGCTTCAGGTTGCGTTGTTTCCGCAGTCCACCCTCTGTGCAGCGCTTTGCGACTCTCGGGTGAAAAGCGCTCTAGAATTGCAACTATTTTTATTAGCAGACTGTATGGTCCACATGATGTGATAATTCATTGAGTCTTGTACTGTCCACTCTTCATGCAGTCGTGCTGCTGAGCAAAAGTCAAAGGATTCTGGGATGACTACGGGTAATAATACTAATACATTAGCATGTCCGGCTTAGTGAATACATTATCGAGCCATGAACTAAACTCAAGTCATAAACCCGCACTGAGCGGCACGCTCAGGTACGGTTAAAACACGTATACAGGTACATGGCGAGGGTTTGGAAGGTTTCATATAAGAGGTTGATAAAGGGCTGCAAATAGTGAAGAGATTTACTCCTCGTAAGCAGTGCCCCCTCTAAACGTGACCATGTCAATTCAACCTGGGGCGTGTCATTAACGGGATAAATAGCACCACCCTTGGTATCCTAAACGGCAAAAAGCCCACGATACCTGGTATTCCCAGGCGGTCTCCCATCCAAGTACTAACCAGGCTCGACGCTGTTTAGCTTCCGAGATCGGACGCATTCAGGGTGATATGGTCGTAGGCGAAAGCTAGCATAGATTTAGTGAATGTAGCACGTCTAGTTTACCCAAGTCCATTTATCTCTAAATACAGCAAACGTATAAGGTTTGTGTACCTTTTCAAATCGACGAATTTTTGACTGAGTCACAAGAACACCTACCTCTCTAGCTCACCCATCGATCATGGGAATCCCCCCTCCCCCATCATCGTCAAGTTTACCCAAGTCCATTTATCTCTAAACACAGCAAACGCAGTGTTTGAACATGAATCTACTATTGTTTTTGTCATTTGTGTTTATGTACCAATACCTCTGCAATATTGGCAAATTGTAACGTTAATAATAATAATTGCATTTATAGAGCGCTTTTCACCCGAGGGTCACAAAGCGCTGCACTGAGCTGCGGAGAGAACGGCACGCCAACAACGACACAGAACGGAAAATCAGCAACAATAGCGTTTTTTGTTTTTCAATCCGAGTTGTGGAGAGAACGGCATGTCAACAACATCAGGACAGTTCAACTGATAGTCAAAGAGTAGCGATAAATTATAGGATATGTCAGCATAAAGAAATAATTCTTCAACAGACAAGGAAGGAACAAATGTTCCCGAGCAGGTGCAGGTCGGAAGAGAGCCATCGTGCCAGAACGACAACACTGACCTGCATCAATATTCCTAGCTGTCCTAGCCGGAGGATTTGAACGTCTTACGGAACAAGTGAGTCTTGAGACGAGATTTGAAGATGCCCAAGGACTCAGCTGAACGAATCTCTAATGGAAGGGCATTCCAGGGTCTGGGAGTAGCGCGCAAGAAGGCTCTGTCACCCATCGAATGAAGTTGCCATCTAGGCACATGTAGCAAGCCTGTATTGCAGGATCGAAGTTGTCCTGTTCAGGAGGATGTCTGAAGCAGGTTACGGATGTATGTTGGAGCTGAGCCAGTGAGAACCATGTAGGTGAGAAGGAGGATCTTGAATTCAATCCTGTATTTAACAGGTCACCAGTGGAGAGACAACCGTACTGGGGAAATGTGATCGTGAATGGGTGTGTGAATGAGGACTCTTAACAGCCGCATTCTGCACACGTTGGAGACGATTGATCAGGTAAGCAGGGGTGCCAAGGAGCAGTGCATTGCAGTCATCGATTCGTGAGGAGATGAAGATGTGTATTAGCTTCTCAGCGTCAGCAGGTGACAGGATGTTGCGCAATCTGGCTCTATTTCTGAGATAATGTTGACAGAATTTCTTCACCGTGGGGTTTGAGGAAACATCATTCAGCAGTGGATATATCCCTACTGATGACGGAACTTAAACTTGCAGTGCACGAGTTGCTGTTTACATTGAACACCCTGGGAGTCCCCGACAGGGTCACCGCACTCGGATGGATTCTCAAGCCGCCCGAGGTGTTTGTTCCCCGTCACAGTCTCGCAGGCGAGGACGAGTCGTGTGGGAACGTGAGAGCTGAGTGATTAGCGGCGGCCAGTTCGGGCGGGTGCACGTGGGCACGCCCGGCAGCAGAGCCGATGCGGCGAACGAGAGGGCGAAGTTGACACACGCATAAGATTACAACAGGTTTTACCGTATCGGGCGATTGTGATACGGTAAAACCTGTTGTAATCTTATATATGTATACTGACAAAAAGTACCCATAGCGTTGACACACGCAGCGCGGTTTTGTAGTGTTGTGTTGCTCTTACTGTTAGTCGTTATGTAAGTGTTAATAAAAGTGCTGCAAGGAAGAGGTCTCCCATCCTCGTCGTTGGTGTTGCTGCCGCGTGGGGAGAAGCGCCGTGGCGCACGTCCCGGGATCCTCGGGGCGCGTCAGCGAGCGGTCTGCCGGTGGTGTGGAGGCTGGCCCGTTGGTGTGCCCCGACAGAGCTATTATTAGAGACAGGAGCAAACGTTAAAGATTGGAGCCAGTGTTACAGATAGGAGACAGTGTTAGATATGGGAACCAGTGTTAGAGATGGGAGCCATTGTTAGAGATATTAGTAGGTGTTAGAGATAGGAGTCAGTGTTTGAGACAGTGGCCAGTGTTAGATGTAGGAATCAGTATTAGAGACAGGAGCCAGTGTTAGAGATCGAAGCTATTGTTAGAGACAGGAGTCAGTGTTAGATATGGGAACCAGTGTTAGAGATAGGAGTCAGTGTTAGAGACAGGAGCCAGTGTTAAAGATTGGAGCTATTGTTAGAGACAGGAGCCAGTGTTAGAGACGGGAGCTAGTGTCAAATATAGGATCCCGTCTTGTTGCAGGAATCCCGTATCCAGAGCTGGCAAGGTCACTGGGTGCTTGTCCGATGCATTTGTAAACATCTCCACTGTTCAGGAGAACGATGTCGCGCCTCATTTCGATTAAATAATGTAATCCACCTCGTTTGGCTTATGTAACCCGCTTCAACCTGTACCGTCTCTCTCTATACCCAACGATACGGCCGCCGATCGCATGAGAGACCGCATGCCGGTGCCCAGGCCAGCGAGATGTCAGACACCAGGTGAACTCCGCGTGCGTGAGTGCACACGTGGTGAGGAGGGGGTGATTCTGATGGTGAAGTTCTGCGTTGTTTTTTTTTTGTGAATCCCCCTCGCGCTCTGCATGCACCGCTCCTGGTCCGCCGACACTCATGATTCTTTTTCTACCACAAGGACTTGATTCCACACGTATCTTCTCTCGAAATGATATTTATTCACTCTGCAGACACAGCACCTTCAAACACACCCACCAACATACAAAGCCACATCAAAATTCCACAGCCCTGCGGATAGTACAAAAGACCTCATTATTAACCAACCCCTACGGATATAATTTTATAAATATGTGCCGAGCTCCAGCACCAAGCGTTCTCACCTCTATCACGCTTCACTCACACTTAGGAACGCTTCTGCTAGGGTGGCCGTGTTTCCCTGTACGTGGGGGCGGGTGCGATGCAAACGCCAGCATTTTAATGTGTGCGACCATGCATATGTACGACTCATTACCATAGCCACCGGTTACACTTACATGAACTGATTATATTAGGGGAGTTTTATACAAATACAATCAATGTCGAAGGCATTCATTTGAAGAGAACGACTCAGAGGCGCAAGGGAAACCGCAGAGAAGTGGTGAGGAGAAGGCAGTCACGGAGTTAGCCAACGCCATCATTTTCAAGAGACGGCGTCCTATGAATCGTGAGTTTATCGGCCAATTTACCAATCAGTTTTTTTTTAGTTGTGGCAGGAAACCGGAGACCCCCGAAGGAAATCCACGCAGAACAGGAGGAGAATGCACAAATTCCACACAGAAAGGCGCCCGAGGCAGGAATCGAACCGCCTCGGGTAAGACTTTCTTTCTCTGAGGCGGTTACCACTGCGCCACCCATTTGTACTTTTTCTCATGAGCCTCGTCATTATCAATACCCGCTTAATCCTGTACAAGGTCGTCGAGAGGGGCCAGGGCCTATCCCAGCAGAGGGCACAAGGCAGGGCTACAACCAGGGTGTGGCGCCAGTACACCGTAGGGCACTGGGGGGCAATTTCATCAACAGGCCAATCAACCTCGGCAGCAGCGTGTTTTTGGACGGTGGGCAGGAAACCGGAGTACCCAGCAAAAACAAACACAGGGAGAGGAGAGCGAACTCGCAAACTCCACACAGCAAGGCACCCGAGCCGGGAACGAAACCCGGGACCTTCTTGCTGCGAGGCAGCAGCGCTGCTCGCTGGCACCACCGCGCCGCCCTCTATAACAATCTTGTTTCCCTATAAAGCTGCTAACGAATTGAAGAGCGAGAATTGCTCTTAAGAGTTGTTTGAATGTGGGTTCCACAGCTCAAAGTGGTCAAGAGTGAGGATGTGGCTTAGTTTCAGACTGGAGAACACGCTTGCACACATATGTTGACTCACTTGGTTGCAAGTGCTGTTAGCAACCGTCTGTTAAGGCCGGGAGAGCGCACTAGGGGATTATGTGGCCACGACTCTGCCCGGCCACATTGTCTTGCCATTGCTTTATACTTACCGTGGAAGGAGAGGTCTGCCAGCTTACCATATCCTGGTTGAATCTCCAAGATAGTTGACAGACGTCTCGCCGACGGTTAATGTAAGCGACGCACTTGCTTTTTTTATGTATTTATTAATCTGTTCAAAACTAAAGAACACTGGTATTCATAGTAAATATGGAGTGTATTTTTGCAGAAGAAAATATCTACATTGGTAACACTGAACGCCATGTAATCGTATACTTAAGACGCAACAACGGAACCTGACTGGGCACTTTAACAGGAAAAGGGATCGTGTAAAAAATATTCATACAAAACAACAAATAATGTAAACCAATAGTAATACCTGACTGAGTGGTTACCACACAGTAAGGGCGTTTTCAATCCACTGCTAGAGTTAAAAGACCTCATTACACTGCGGACCAGGGGTGTTGTTGCACACCCTTCATCGAGCCAGTGAATGGGTCGAGCACTAAATAATACAACTAATTTTGTTCATGACCCTCTGCTACACAGCGCCATCGCACCACTATACAGACTCTGCCTGGCTTCTGAGATCTGACATTCTGTGATTATAGTCGAACCTAAACTATTTAGCGTTAGAGATGAGACGCGGTGGTGTAGCGGTCAACACACTGCGCTATCTTCCCGGCTACCAGAGATCAATTCCTGACTCACTTCCTCCAACGCGCAATGACCAATCTAATCAAAACCCAATGAACGGCTTGGTGTGGAGGCCTTCACTCAGCAGTGGATTAATAAAGGGTTGTACACATAGGCTAATTTAATAAGCCAATGTTTCATTGAAAACAAGTCACACACTTAGAGCATGGCTTTAAAACAGTACAATATAGCAACATTCACCGTTCCTGCTGGGACAGCAGGCAACCCAGTGCAATTTGTTTATTCTACACCAAGGCCTCTCAATAATTTGCACCTAAAGGCCCACTTGGCCCACTTTATGTATGGTCCTCACAGGCCACTAGATGGTGTTTGCGGCCCACTGACGGGTCGCGACCGACCAGTTGCGAATGTAGAACTACACCATGCTGATGAAACTCAGTAAAAACTGGTCCAGAGACTGCTGCTTAAGCATATGCTGCTGCTGTGAAACAACGATTCATAAAGCCAATCGTTCTGATAGACTTAAATGTGAGTTTACATTTTTCACTACAAAAGCAGAACTAAATCTGTTCATAATTTCTATACCGAAATACAATTTAAATATCTGAACCGTCACATATCTACAATGACCGATTAATCACCCATATACGGTATAACTGTTATATTATACAGGTGTTCACAAATCTGATCTTTTACCTAATCTTCTTAATTACAGTGTGTAGGCTATGCAACATACTGTAATTAGTTTTCTTTAATCACGGGAATCCTATCACGAGGGATTGATTTTTGGCTTAGATTTAACATCTAAACGTTGTTGTAAAAAATATCTCAGCAGGGAAAGCGTAATATGCATGCAAAATAAATCAGTTTTCATCATGATGTGTGAAATTACTTTTGAGCCATTTACCAGATTTTATACAGGCAGACATTGATTAATAAACTAATATTTAAAAACATATCAACAGTAACACTGCAATGGCAATTTAACACTAAAGGTAAGTAAAATGCAATCATTCACCTATCAAACACAATAAGAACGAATACATTTTACTTGAAACTAATGCTCCGTTTTGGAGGTGGCTGAATGGCTATTCCTGTACATCACTTCATCTAACATCACGAAAATCACACTGCCAAATTTCTCACCCATGAACAAGCCCATGTCACCTCAATTCTCCCGATCACCCCGCTGACTTCCAATCCACTGCCAAAACATTTTCAAAATCCTCCGTAGACGTACCTCTGCTTACCTCTGATCTCTTCTCGCTTTCATGCACTCTCCTTCAGCACTCCCTGCCCCGAGCAACCTAGAATTTCTGTCAAAGATCCCAATTAACCTTCACTCAGTGGGAGATCGCCCATTCTCGAATGTTGCTGCCATCGTCATCGAGAACTTTCTTCTCCCATCCATGAAGTAGACTCTGGTCAAGTCCAGGGTCAAGATTTTTCTTTTGACCCCAACATATGACCGTCTCTGTCTACAGAGGAAAATGCACACTGCTTCTGTACAGTGTCTTTAGATATGGTCACATTCAGACATAAATAAAACCACATTTCATCACATTATGTCATAGGTGCCCATTACACCTAATCAAGCCCTACGGCCACCCTTGCTAAAACTACCGGTGAATTAACCATAAATAACGCACCATTTGCTTCACAGTGGATATTAAAGATCGCGTGACGTTATTTTAAAAAAGGAGGTTGTGTGTGCTGGCATCCTGACACAAATTTACCAAACTCGTGAAAATTACGCCGAAAACTACTTAATTGTAAGAAACCATTCAAACAGGTAGACTATATCCACTTGCAGGCTGGTCCTGTGTTCACAATGTGCTGTGCAGGGATGGTTGCCACTGGGGATCCAACCCATGCGAGACTGCTGCAAGGCAATGGAACTGCTGGGATGTGAGGGAACGCGCATTGCGGCATGTGAGCACCCTGTAAATGCTTATCTTGTGTGGACACCTCGTCGTTTCTTAATCGTGAACGTTGCAATGAAGAAGCTGGCTGAAGCAGTTCATGCCTTGGTTAGGTCAACGCGCCACTCGTCCAGTGTCATTTGTTGCAGGTAGCATCTCCTTGGCGCGTGTGACGCCACTTGGATTCTACAGCGTCTAAAATACTACGCATGTGAGCTTGTGTATAACGTTACAAAATACTTGGTATAAAAAGGCAATCGTAAAATGTCAGCAATGTCCAGACTGGTTTTCCTTAAAAGGAGACACTGCTCGTCACAGTGGAGCGGAGGAGGCGTTGTCTTAGACGCGCAAACTTCCGCGGTTCACGTTCTCACCCTGTCCGGTGGGGGGCGTGGGAGAGGCGGAAATAAACGTCAACATCGTCATCATCTATAAGAGCATAAGATTACAACAGGTTTTACCGTATCTGGCGATTATGCAGGTGTTAAGATCTATTTTGGTGTTTGGGATCTTAACACCTGCATAATTGCCAGGCAATTATGCAGGCAATTGCCAGGCAATTATGCAGGCAATTATGCGGGTGTTAAGATCCCAAACACCAAAATAGACACATTTCACAATGTGTCCAGTTTGCAAAAACCACACATACTAGTGGCAAAATATGCAAATAGGTAGCTTTGATAACCTATGCATTGTCCTTCAAACTGACCCGGCCTCCACCAGACAATGGCTTCCTTTTGAGCCTAATTGCCAGTGTCAGCCGTTGCCAAAAGGCAGTCAGCTCAGGACAATGCAGTATCAATGCTTATAGCTTAGGTGGAGCTGTTAACGCTATGGATACTTTTATTGCCAGTATACATATATAAGAGTATATGTATACTGACAATAAAAGTACCCATATCGTCATCATCGTTAGTGACATGAATGTCATTTGCACAATTATTATATTCATTACCACTTTCGTCATCAACACCGACTATCTTCAGTGTCACTGAACATCGACGTCATGACCATCAACAGTTATTGTACTGTCATGACTATGATCTATTCACTGTTGATCGATCCAAGGAATTCCCAAGCCTTCATCATCTCTCATGCGTTCGTGGTGCAACAATTCATCAGCTCCTGTGTGCAAGAATATTCCTTGCAAGTTAAATCATTACATCATTGCTCATCTCTATGTTAGACGTGTTCTTGGTGCTGCTGCCACACTAACGTTCGTCCCAACCATGGACCAACCTCCATTCAGTGATGTATCTTGACCAAGCTTGCTTCGTTTTCCCAACAATGTGATGTGGCTAGTCTCTAACCAGCACACACTCTTCAATATATCGACTAAGAAAATGAAATATAAGCTGAAGAGCGAACAAAACTAAATGATGCACAAATGAGTATGGACAAGTGCATCCTTTCATTTAAACGGAGATGTCAAAACATCTACTACAATCATCAATCAACATCATCATTGCCATTGGCATAATCATTACTCCACATGACTTACCACCAACAATGTCAGTGTTTTTAAATTGCCATAATCGTTACATTTATCACACAGTGCCTACTATTGTAAGACAACAATGCACTCAGCAAAGATAACATGAAGTTATATCTCATCTCATTATCTGAAACCGCTTAATCCTATATAGGGTCACGGTGAGCTGGAGCCTATCCCGGAAACACAGGGCGTAAGGCAGGAATACACCCGACGACGGGACGCCAGTCCATCGCCGGGAAGTTATATTTAAAGTTTGAATTTCAAGGAAAGTAGGCTGGGGTAGGGCACATGGCCACCGATCAAAAATAATTACAGAATGGCAGCCGAAGGAGGGAACACATCCACTAAGCAGAGGGAGAGCGGCATAATCAGCTCGTGTGCAGGTGCTGTGTGTGACGACTTGAAAAGGCTTTGATCCAGAAATTGATTTATAATGGCTGTTATGAATCGTTTATAACGATATGACAACCAGTGGAATTTTAGTCCAGCCAAGCTGTGAATTTAACTTTTCTTAGCTCAGTCAGCCAAATCGGGTAAAACATTTAGTGCAACACTTGGTTACACTTGTGTATATAGGGATAAACATTGTCCACTCGTGTTACGAGGCAAGGTAATCACCGAACCTGCTATAATTTGTTTCTATATATATAGCAAATTACTGTTGTTTTCTTCAATGCGCTGCATTATGTCTTTACGTAGACTGGGTGATATTATCTCAACATAGTCACACTTCGGTGAGTAGTCATAGTCAATGCCATACTTGATAACGTTCATCCACCCAAAGTCATCATTGACCAAAATAAAACTTCATTCGTGATTATTTTTCAACGCTAATTCCACGAGCGATATTAACAATGCTCACCGCGTTGAGTCTCCGCTGACCGCCTCGCACCGACGACGAGTGAGATCCCTGGTTGTGGTGCTGGACGGGCGGCGAGTACGGAGGCAGCGAGCCCTCTCCGGGCTCCGCCGTCGCCGTCACGCGGTAGCTGGGTGGCCTCTCCTCGCGCGCCCTGTGACCCCTGTTGTCCGACCCCCGACCCGTGTGGACCGAACCGGATCCCTGGTCGCCCCTCCTCGCCCCCGATACCTGGGGTGAGTGGGGGACGGCCTCCCTCGCTCGATCCCTTTCTGATCCGCGCACGGATCGCGGTCGGGTGGGCTGCTCGTGATCGACGACCCCGCTCCGGTGGCGGCTGTCGCGGTGCTGCTGGCGGTAGCTTCCGTCACCGCCCCTGCCGGGTTTACCGCCGGCGCTGCTAGGGACCCCGTCGTGGTGGCAGTGGTCGTCGTCGGGGTGCCGCAGCATGTACGAGTTTGACCGGTAGCTGCGCGGCTCACGGTCGCTCTCCCGGCGACTCCGCTCCCGCTCGTAGCCGCCGCTCCTGTTCCCGACGGGGAAATTTCGCACGCAGAGGCAGGCGTAACAATTCAATGAATCATCTATGGACAGATGTGGGCTTTCACGGCTCGATGGACGATGGCTGCTCACCCAAACTTCGTGATGTTTCACGTCTGAAGATGCTTCCAACGTGGGAGACAAAACGTCGTGAAGGAAAGTTGGAGGAGAGCTGGACACGGCTATCTCAAAAGAAGGGCTCTGGCAAACAATCATCCATAATTATCTCGTTTCATTTTAAATGAGGATGCTGCCATGGCACGATGGTTAATACATGGAATGGTTCGATTGGCTCTACCGGAAGACCAAAAAAATGGGCCAATTTGTGAATACCTTTACCATTTCGTACAAATGGTTAGCATTCAAGTTTGAATACATTTATATATTAGCTCTTTCAGAATGTCTGTTTCTTAATAGTGGGGCTCGTTAACTTTTCCAATTGTTGAGGTGCGGCCCTGTACTTGTCTACTCTCACATCACTGCTGTCGTTGGAGCCACTATGAAGGAGCTCAAAGGGGTACCTCGAAAGGATATCTTGGCTTACACTTCCATACGCCGGATGTCTTGGAAGAGGTCACAGTACTCACACCTTACCCAACCATAAACGACATGCCGATTGACTAAAGTGCACCCAGGCAAACCTGGAAAGCACATTCAAGTTCCGCTGGGAAAAGACTGCACACTTTTTTTTATTATTGCCTCCAAGAGCTTCTCTTTCGGGATAACTCTCAAGCGCTCCTCTCTCCTTTGTGACGTTTTGCCTCCCACATTGGAGGCATCCTCAGGCGTACTGTGAGTCACAGTGCCCAGCATGGCTATCCCCGAAGAGCAGCTTTTGTAAACAATCATCATACATCGAGCCATGAAATCCTACAGCACGATAGTTGTATTGTTTAATGTTAGCTCAATAGGATACTCTCCAATGCTACTGAATTTTAATCATTTTAACAATTTTCGTACACATTTTTTAGCTCATCCGATCATACTTTTTAATGCATTTTCTCAAGCTAAGTTTGGATTCCATTATATTAATGATAATCTGTACGTGATGTAACAATTGAGAAATCAGCCGCCTGCTGCTTAAATAATTAGGGTTGGCTGCATCATTACCACGATATATATATATTTTTTACAACACTGTGCAATCGATGTAATGTTAACAATGACCATTATCGTGATATCAGTTTCCCTTTGTAATATGTATTTAACATTATTATTGGCTTAATGTTGTGCATTCACGTACGTTAAAATATGAATACAGTTTCACTGAAAATCCCTGCGACCGCAGTTCACGGAGCATGAGCCTTCCATAACGCTTCGAATCAGTGCGTCGTTACAAGCTCCAACACTTATCACGCTGTCAGAATGATGACCGATGTAATGAACCACGCCGTCAAAGTAACGGAAAGAGGTGTCACGAAGTGCTGAATGCACGCGCTGAGCAGCGCTCGTACAAGTCCGTGTTCGAGTCCAGGTCGGAATCGAGGCATTCTCGCGAGCGGTGCCGACTGCCATGACGACGGCTGCCCGCGTTGGAGTAGGGGCTGGGATCCTTGTCGTAGTCCGGTTCCCGGTCCAGGAACTCGCGGCCATCCCAACGCTGCCTGATGTGATCGCGAGAGGACCACCTGTGACGCGAATTAAAACGACAAGCAATAATTATCACGGGCGGCAGGGTGTAGCGCTGTCACCTCACAGCAAGAAGATCCTGGGTTCGAATCTGGGCTCGGGAGTCTTTCTGTGTGGCGATTGTATGTTCTCCCCATGTCCGCGTGGGTTTTCGCCGGGCACTCAGGTTTCCTCCCACAGTCCAATAAACATGCTGCTGCATAGGTTAATTGGCTTCAGACTAAATTGACTGCAGTGCCCGGTGATGGACTGGCGTCCCATCGTGGGTATATCCCTGCCTTGCACCCTCTGTCTGCCGAGGTAGGCTCCGGCTCACCGCGACCCTGTACAGGGCTAATGAGATGAGATGAGATGAATAATTATGAATGATTATCATCACAATGAGGGCAGGGGTGACCCACATACAACTTAAATATATAATGCAAAACATTTGTTTGCACATTTCTCTTTACAAACATATTTTTTGAAAAATGGGATTGAAGATGCAGAATGTATTCTAAGAGTGATGTCTCTGACACTTTGTGAATATTATCTATTATACCGGCAGATGTAAAGATATTCAAAAGTTAACTGGAACATTGTAACTTCTCATCTCATCTCATTATCTGAAACCGCTTAATCCTATATAGGGTCACGGTGAAGCCGGAGCCTATCCCGGAAACACAGGGCGTAAGGCAGGAATACACCCGACGACGGGACGCCGGTCCATCGCCGGGCATTGCGGGACAATTTTTAGTCTCCGAGCCAATCAACCTATCCAGGAGCATGCTTTTGGACTGTGGGAGGAAACCGGAGTACCCGGCGAAAACCCACGCGGACACGGGGAGAGCATGCAAACTCCACACAGAAAGGCACCGGAGCCGAGAGATTCGAACCCGGGACCTTCTTGCTGTGAGGCGTCAGCGCTAACCACTGCGCCACCGCGCCGCCCACATTATAACTTAATGATGCATACATTCATTGACTGAAATCGATTCGCATACTCGCATTACAGGCAGAAACACATTAAAGTTAATGCAGAAAGTAAAACTATATGCCCAAAATAATAATATTGTAAATGATGTTTTTAATCCCTCTTGCTTGTAGCTTCTTCAGGAACTGAAACGGAAATAGCACACACCACTGAAGAGTCACTTCTGTCTCGTGGGACTCTGAACTATTTACTCCATCCACCGGCCTAACATACTTTAACGAAATCAACATCATCATCATCGGCCGAGCCCTCTGCTGGATGAACGCTTTGCTCCGACGCCGGGAACAATTCTATTCCCAAAGACACTCCCAGCACGTGGAACGAAACGCCGCTCGATGTGCCAGACAGCGCGCGGTGTATCCCGAAGAAGAACACAGTAAAGCTTCGCAGCAGCACCAGCGTAAACGCCTATGCACTGGCAAAACATAGCAACGATCTGGACGCACCGCCCCCCCAATTACATTGGCAGCGCGTTTGTCGCTCGTTGAAGCGGTTTATAGTTTGAATCCAGCAGCGGTTATGTTCACATAGTAGCCACCGCACGTGTAATAACAGTAAAAACCTTAGAAAGAAGTGCCGTCTGCTTCAGAGTGGGCGGTAGATAGTCCACGATGGAAGGATAAGCCTTTGTGCGGCAGCGTCATGGTTCAAATTTTCCGCATTTAAAAAAATGCAAATTACTCAACTTGAATTATACATAGCAATCAATCATCCCCCCCCCCCCACCGCAAACAAAAAAACACCTGTTCTCGAGCGATTCAGCGTGTATATCCTGTGTGAACGAGTGAATTTAAATTTGTTATGAAATGTTTCAACATAATAAGGGCGAAAGCGAATTTATGTTGGTTGTCATTGCTTGATGTATGTGAATAGCTCTCCTTGACAAAGGAAAGAGGAGAATCGTGGGAATAAGCAGCTCTTAAGAGCAATACATATTGGAGAAAGTGTTTGCACAATGAGATTACCAAGTTCAAATCCTTAAAAACTGCAAATTATATATGCATAATGCCAAGGCTTTTATGTCATCATCATAATTATTGATACCCGCTTAATCGTGTACAGGGTCTTGGGAGGCCGGAGCCTATCCCGACAGACAGAGGATGTAAGGCGGAGCTATACCCAGAATATGATGCCAGTACACCGCAGGGGACTAGGGGAAAATTAATCAGCAGGCCATTAACCTTGGCAGCAGTGTGTCTTTGGATGGTGGGAGGAAACCAGAGCACCCAGCAATAAACCCACGCAGGCATGGAAAGAGAAAGACAACACACAAACTCCACGCAGAAAGGCACCCGAACCGTGAATGGAACCCGGATGCTTCCTGCTGCTAGGCGACAGCGCTACTCCCTGCGCCACCGTGCCGCCCTGTTGCTTTTACGTCTTAATTAATATTTACAGAAATTCCCACTTGTTGATGAGTTCTATTCTGAAACTTTAATACTCCGGCGATGGACCGGCGTCCCGTCGTCGGGTGTGTTCCTGCCTTGCGCCCTGTGTTTCCGGGATGGGCTCCGGCTTCGCCGTGACCCTATATAGGATTGAGCGGTTTCAGATAATGAGATGAGATGAGAACTTTAATACTATTGCAGTTTTCAATTCCCAATTTGCACCGGTACCACAACCCTCTTGAACACTCTTCCGCCATTATCCTGACGTCAGACGAATGTGTGTACACGCTTGAACAAGACCGAGGTGGCGCAGTGGATAGCGCCGTCGCCTCACAGCAAGAAGGTCCTGGGTTCGATTCCCGGCTCCGGTGCCTTTGTGGAGTTTGCGTGGTCTCTCCCGTGCCCACGTGGGTTTTCCTCAGGTACTCCGGCTTCCTCTCACCATCCAAAGACACGCTGCTGCCTAGGTTAATTGACCTGCTGAGTAAATTGCCCCAAAAAGTGTACGCTGTAATGTACTGGCGTCACATCCTGGGTATTCCCCCGCCTTGCGCCCTCTGTCGGCTGAGATAGGCTACGCCCCGCGACCCTGTGCAGGATTAAGCGGGTACTGATAATGAATGAACAGCAGTAGCGGCTCAGCTGCGACGGTGGTGGCCGGCGATCGTACCCGTGTCGGCTCGAGTCCCCTCCGGCAGCTCCGTCGCGCTCGCGGCCGCGCGGCACCACGTGCACCGAGTTGCGGGAGGCGGCGCCGGCGCCGGAGCCGAGGCTGAGGCCCTCGCTGAGGTCGCTGATGGGAGGCAGCGCCCGCATCTTGGCGTGGCGCAGCGCCTCCCGGAGATCGCCGGCGCCGTTGTCCTCGTGTAGGGAGGTCAGCTCGCTCATGCTACTCGCTGCGGCAACGCGCGCGCACGTGTCCGTGTGCACGCGCATTCCAGCCAAATGGGGAGGGGTGGCGGTAGTAGTTAGCGCACTGCGCTTCGAACCCTGTCACGTTAGTCGCAGGTGGGCCGAGTTTAACAATCTTCTCGCAGCTCTATGTATCAGGCTTCGGAGCGATGCCTTCAACGTGGGAGGAGAAACATCACAAAGGAGAGAGAAGGAATACTCTGCACGGATATCCCAAAGGAGACCCTCTTAAGTGCAATGGTCGTGTTTATCAATCATCGGGCATATGCAGTGTAGAACAATTTAATTTGTGTTTGCACAGGGCGTTAATTTTTAGACGGGTACTCCAGTTCCCTCCCACCGTTCAAAGATACACTGCTGCCTAGCTTAATTGGCCTGCTGAGTAAATTGCCATAAAAGTGCCCTGCAATGTACTAGCATTATATCCTGGGTATAGCCCCACCTTGCGCCCTGTGTCGGGATAGGCACTGGCCCCGTGCGACCCTGTAAAAGATTATGCGGGTGCTGATACTGACTGACTGATAATTGATAATTGCTGAAAGACGTAGTTTCGTTATTCACAAGGACAGAGTTTGAGAAACACTGTTTAAGACAGAGGATAAGTTGCTCACAGACATAAAACCAGGTCACCCTTACAAGACCTCACCTTTCTCCACCGTGTGGAGGCGCGACGGGTCCAGCTTGGCGAGTTCCTTCTCCACGTAGTAGAGCACTTTCATGGAGGAGTTGGAGCGATCGGCCTGCACGCGATAGCCACTCCGCACTGCCGCGGCCACACGCAGACTGAATGTAAATGCCACCCATGTGACTTCAACCGACTGAGTACCGTTAGCGAGTTTAATCTACGAAGGCCATGCCCGACCGCCTGTATCGTGCTAGCAGTGATGTTCACATACCGCACCAGGTGCTGTCTGCGTTTGAGGCCGAGTGGATTTACAAGAGCCCGAAAATCGGTTCAGGTAATGGTCACTGGTGTTGGCTGCACCCCACTACTACTACCACACTACTCACCACATACACACATTTGCAATAAACGCTGCTTGGGTATGTGAGGAAATACCCTTATTTTTTATGTGAACAGCCATATGTATGAAGGAGATTGTCTGCTAATGTACGTTGCTATGTGCGCTGTGAGGCCAGCACGTGAAGTGTTGAAGTCTCACTGGCAGTCGGTCACAGGAGAGATGGAAGCGTTATTGGTAAAGTGACAGCAATGATCAGCAGTTACACCACCTCTCCACCACGATACGCACATACACACATCGCAACCAGTAAAACGAGAAGGGACAGCATTCTGGTGTTGGCCTAACGAAAACTCGTCACATATTCCCGCAACCCCTACGAGCTCAGCTCAGAGGCCCTTCAGTAGCAGAAGCCTCGAGTCCACACAAGTCATCCCAACGCACAATGGCCTGAGAAGGAGGACATTGATAGCTTCTGAGCCAGACCCTCAAATAAAAGATCTTCCTTAGGTTCACGCATTCTAATGGACAGACTTTACATTTATTCTCTCGAGTCGCCACTGGATAACACCAGTGACGATAATCCAAACCAGTCCTGGGCCTCCCCGAGGTCGACTCAGCCTTAAATGAGTACCTGATGCAGTGTAAACTTTGCCACTAGGGAGACAAAGGCGGCCGGGCGTGCTGCTGGCCACATACCTTCTCGTATGCCATGCCGGCCTTCATATGTGCTCGCTAACAAGGTTTGACCCAAAATTCTGTTAAGACTATGCAGGGTATTATTTTCATCTTCCATATACTGATATACAAAAACACAATTCATTGGGTCAAAGAGAGACCCAGGACTGCTTCAGAAAGTCATCATCACCGTTGGTCATGAGCAGGTATCCAATTCGAGTCTCTGCGTTCATAGAACAGCGTGCTAATTGCTGAGCCACCGTCACACTCAAAGGCACCCACTGTTATACACACGCGCGCTCTGGGCACCTGACGCGTCGTGCTGCGAGCGCTGTGACCGCGCAGTCGTGGGCACGTGGTAGAGCGAGAGAGGCTCACGCGCCGCGTGGAAGCCGGACAGGTTCGGGCCCTCGCTCGCGTAGCCGTACGTGGCTGCCTTGCCCGCCTCGTACACTGCGAACAGACAACGCGTCGAGGGACTATGGGTGAATACGCTCTGATCAGAATTGCTCTCAGGAGCTTCTCTTTCGGGATAGCCACGTCAAGCGTTCCTGCTCCCGCCTTCGCGACGTTTCGCCTCCGACATTGGAGGCATTGCCATCAGCTTCGACGCGGTTATCCTGAAAGAGCTGCTCTCGATAACAGTTTTCATACATTGAGCCATGAAAACCAATATCACCAATACAATGTTCATATCAGCAAAATTCTCAGACGGGATTTATTGTCTAATCTACATCGCACATTGAAGGTACTTCACGCGCTAACTCCAGCAGCCTTCGCAGCAAAGAGAAAACCTTGAGCCAACGTTGGGCCAACGTTTCGAAACCAACGTTGGAATCGCTATGGGTACTTTTTTGCCAGTATAGATATATAAGATTACAACAGGTTTTACCGTATCTGGCGATTATGCAGGTGTTAAGTACCCATAGCGTTAACAGCTCCACCTAAGCTATAAGGCATTGATACTGCGTTGTCCTGAGCTGACTTTTGGCAACGGCTGACACCGGCAAATAGGCTCAAAAGGAAGCCACTGCCAGGTGAAGGTCGGTCAGTTGAAGGACAATGCATAGGTTATCAAAGCTACCTGTTTGCATACTTTGCCACTAGTATGTGTGGCTTTTGCAAACTGGACGCATTGCAAAATCTGTTTATTTTGGTGTTTGGGATCTTAACACCTGCATAATCGCCAGATACGGTAAAACCTGTTGTAATCTTATATTGCGTGTGTGTACTGTGAGTGCCGGATTCGGGATACGTTTCGAAACCAACGTTGGAATGTTTGCTCGTTTATCACTAAAGTTGGTGTGATATGATGATCGTATGACATCGTGGGTAATACACAATAATGTGGTATTGCTGGTCTGGCAAATATTCTCATATTGTCATATTTTTTACTCTTTTTTGTTATTTCTTTAATGAGGCTGTGTGGGTTTTTGTCAGGTACTCCCATATCCTCCCACCGTCCAAACACATGCTGCCTAGGTTAATTGGCTGCTGACTAAATTTTCTCCGGTGCCCTGTGATGGATCGCAACCTTTTCTGGGTATAACCCTGCCTTTCGCCCTGTGTCTGCCATGATAGGCTCTGGCCCTCCATGGCCATGTACAGGATTAAGGGGGGTGATAATGGTAATGAAGTTATAGGATAATAAAATATGTAATGATGAACACAATACCTAATTATTTTTTTAAATAAACAGGCATTACCCATTACAACGTTGCTTTGTAAAAACCTTTCAAGAGCGTGTACACATTTTTTGCGTGTCACTGGTAACACATGCATCACAAGAGTTATTAATTATGAAGTTGCAGTTATTACACCTGAATAGTTTTATAGTGGAAGCCATAAAAACGCAAAAACAATACAATAGCATACCAAAATAAATAAAGTAAAAACTCAACATATATGTCAGTAACCCTAGCCTCAATGACATCTAATAACAGATGTTTTGGGCAAAGGCTCTGCTTCATAGCACATAAGGCCACCGATCATCAGAGTGACCCATGTCCCACACAACATTGGAAAGACCTCATCCAGCAGTAGATTCGACTTTAAAAACTGAAGCTATCCATTAACCTCTTACAGTAATGTACACAATAAGCGGATATAGCCACAATCAGGGACACAAAGGTGGCCACTTCAGCTGCAATTGTGATATTTTAAAACTAATTACAGCAACGTACCATCTAATTACATCCCACGTGTCTAAGTTATTCGTGTTTTGAGTCTGAGAAACACGTTTCAGGAACGTCCTGAACTAGCAGAGGATCATATTGTGAATGATGTGTGCTAGCTCTTTTACGTCAAAATGTATTCTTAGATTTCATTGACAAAACAAAGACTCGTTACTAAGTCGGATTTACAGGCGGCACCGCGCAACGATGAATCGAGGGATCTCGATTTTTGAGCTCACAGCAAATCAAATAAAATCACACGTGCGAGAATCTACTAATTCCTTTATACCTATATGTTTCATGTAATGGGTTCATGTGATGCCTGCTCCAACTAGAGGTGCTGCCATTCACTGTAGTGTAGAAAATCAAAACTATATTCTTAAGAAGGGCTCTCAAGAGCTGCTCTGTTGGGATAACCCCTGCAAGCATTTTTGCTATCTCCTTTCAGCAGCGTATAGTCAAACTAAAGTATGATACACTTTATACGCAAGAGTCCTTGCATTTCTGTAATGCTAGCTTTCAAACATTCCAGAGTGCTGATGATCTTCAATCCTGTCGAGTCCTGTGATATTCGGTGCATTCTTGATTTAGGTGTGTTCTACATTCCTCTGTATGTACGTTATATTAATGTCAGCTGTTCTAAGCTGACATTCGTTTTAAAGCAGGTTTTCAAGAAATACTGAGTTTCATTCCTCCCTCTCGTTTGCGGTTCATATTTCTTACGGCTTTGTGAATTATCAATCGCTTTGCATACTAACATTTGGCCACGGTTATCCCGAAAGGGCAGCTCTTAAGGGAAATTCTCATACATCGAGCCATGAAAACATACATCAATTCTTGAATCAAATCGTAACGCCCGAATTGTTACCAGTCCAGAAACTGTCAAGAGAGTGAAATGTCTCTCCTCTCTCTGAAGTGAAAGCAAACGATTTTAAATATTACTTTGAAAAACTAGAAATCAAAAGTCATAGCCATTTGTATATCCACTGCTGGGTCCAAGGCCTCCCTCACACTGCATCAGTCATGGCGGTCTTGTGACCATACTTCACCACCACGGTTGGCTGTGGGTTGGTGAATTAGGCCAGACGAGAGGCTGGCAACAGTGCAGATATCACTCACCACTGACCTTGGCTCTGATCAGAAAGCAAACTTGTCTTTGGCTTCTTGGTACAGCGAGCTCACCAATATTTGCAAAAGAATTAGTAAACTTCTAAACGAATAAGTAAATAATCCTCAGGTGCAAGAACGCAATACACGTATGCACACCTCGAACAACCCATACTGATAATCAAACCAATCACCTCGCCAGCACGGGGCTCAGCAGCTCTGACTCATACAAAACACCACTTGGAGGTTCCTGGAGACTTGGGTGGAGCTGTCGGTCCAGAGCTGGCAAAACTGCTCGTGGGGGGACCCTCTATTAATCAGCGATTTTTTAAATAATAGGCCCATTGTTTGGCCCTCTTTTGCGATCCACCCTCCCCCAGCTTTCCCTGGGCAGCCGTGACAGTACTCACGTGCCCTTGGGCAACAGCATCGGCGGGGGCAGCAGGGGCAGCGCACGTAGCAGCAGCACGTGTGCGGGCAGCACTGGCACCAACACACAGCGAGGAGGACGATGAGCAGCAGACCTCCCAGCACGACGAGCAGCACGAAGATCCAGTCTGGTAGGGAGACACGCGGAGGCCCAGAAGTAGAGCCTCCATCAACAATGGCCATCTCGTGCAATGGCCATCTCGTGTCACGGTGCTCTCGTGCTTATACGCTCAATGTCCACGTAGCTCTCAACGTCTCACAGTGTTCATGTGGCTCTCAATGTGCCAGTGTCTCACTAGGTTTGTTTTAATGCACTTGTGTTGGTCAATGAGATTTAATATCTTAATGATGCTCCATAACTTTGTGTCGATTCAGTTTCCACTCATCTATTGATGACCCTGTGTCTTAAAATTTCTTTAAGTCCTTCCACGAATTTGTGTCCCTCAAAGTTCACATAACAGCGTGTTGTCTTTTCAGTTTCTCAATGTTCGGATGTCCAACCCTTGCCTTCAACTCATTATCCGTACCTCCCTCAGTGCCTACATCCATATTCCGCGTTCTTCTGTGTGACTGCACAAGTGGCCATTTAAATCATTTAAAGCCATTGTCGTATTACAGAAATGACTATTGCGCACCAAATTGTCAAAATGTAAATGTATAAAGGTATGCTTGTTTTAGCAAAAGCAAAGTTCATCTGGAAGCAAATCTTTGCCCATCTGAATAACCATCTTTATTATTGCTTGCTTTTGTATTTTAATTAGCAAATGCTATTATTGATTCGCAATATTTGCAGGATAAATATGTCATATTGACTGTAATGAAGAATAATTTGGCTTGGGAGAGAAGTCACTAGAAAGGGTGATGGTCGGTGGTAGAGATTGCTAATGGCAGTAAAAGGAAAGAAAAGCGCCTGAGAGCACATCTACCACAGAGATGGAGCAATGCAGTCAGCTGGTTCACAGCTCAGTGGGTCGTTATATCGCAGGACTGTGTGAGGTGCTGAGAGCTTGGGGAGGCACTGATCCAGCAGTGGAGTGATCGTGGCTAATGATGATAACGACGATAGCGATTAGCATCTCGTACTACAACAAAAGCAATGAACACAGAGTTCTCCGCTCCATATTTCTCAGTGGCTGATAACACGGCAGGCAAATCCCTGGCTGGGCAACGAAGATGGAGACATTTCGCTTGGCCAGCCTTTGTTTTTCTCCCGCTGAAACGTTAGTCAAGTTCGTTGGAAAAGAAAACACAACAACGCCCCTTACCAAGGGGAAGTGATAAAAGCCAAACTTTCTGACATTGTTTACTTTACCCCCCCCCCCAGCAGATTCAACAGCGCACGGACCAGGAAGAAAGGGGTAACGACTTCAAACGCAAGCTTTTCAGTTCGAAAACAGGGGCCAAGGATATCCAATGGTGTCCCCAGGCCAAACGAAGTTCACAGTGCTCTGCGATGGAGTTATTACCGCTCTGTACGTTACTGCAGCCGCACCGCGTAGATTGTCTTTGATGTGTTTACAGGTTGGACCACATGTTGTTAATTTGCTCCAAGGCGCTGGGGCCATAGTCGGGAAGAGAATAACTTCACTTGCTTTGGGAACAAAACGTCAGACATCATGATTAACGATGTGCGGCACACACCACAAGGCGAATCGGGAAGCAGTCGCAATTACTGTCTGACACGGCCGCATTTGGAAAATCTAAACTGGGATTCCAATAGCAAGCTCACGCTGTAGAAGGGTGCTGCGTTTGTTTGCCCGTGTGTATTTTTTTTAAATTTGCCAAAGCAGATCCCACTTATGAAAAACGCATTCCATCACAGCACACACATGGCTCCAATAGAGTCTGGCATGAGACTTGACTTCGCACCAATGCGATGCTCCAGGTGCCTCTGCCTGGACAACGTGATATTATGTAGCATTCATCATCATCATCATCAGCCTTGTGTGTCTGTCCACTGCTGGAGGAAGGACTCTGTTGCCATCCCATGCAGTCCAATGCTGCTACTATCCAACTCATGCCTGCACGTGAACTGATGTCATTTTGTCTCCCCAGTCGTCATCCGCTTGGACGTAATCTCTCCTTTGGTTGCCATTCCATCACCAGTCTCCTCCATCAGCCATCATCCATCCCATCTAGCAATGTGTATTGCCTAACTCCATTTACTTTTCCTGTCAATATGATTTCTGTCTTTTCCTCTACTTGTTCATTAATCCATGTATTCCTGTCTCTCAGTGCAATTCCAAGCACGTGTCTCTCCATTCTTCCTTGTGAACTTTTCAACTTTTGTTCCATTTTCTTTATCGAGTTCCCTTTGGCAAAGATACTCAATCCTGCGCTTGTTTGCTTTTCATTTCGTGGTTTTGATCATAATCCACCTGCAATAACGACGCCCAGACACACAATAACCACCTCTTTTTCCAATGACATTTCGGTGTTGAGCCAGCGTGGGGCCCTAATGGCACAGGTGGCTTTCCACTGGCCACTGTATGTAACGAGCCGTGACCAATCCCTACTCCACCAGACTCACAGTTGACGTCTGAATCTGGCTGGGGACCAAGCAGGGCGAAGGGAGTCGCTCATGAGCGTGCACTTCGTGGCATGGTGTCATCGCTCATCATCACACGTCACCGAGTGACCTACACGTCTCTCGACTCGTCCACTGCGTTTGACCTGAGCGGTATGGATTCTGCAGCGTAAAAAAAAAAAACAAGCTGCGTCTCCCTACCAGTAAGAGTCTGGGCTTGGCACAGGTCCAGTGTGGCACGCTTGTGCCAGTGGAAATGGGCTAACATCCTGTGGTGATATTAAGTTGCTATATCACAACCGCTTTTGTATTTGTGCTGTGATGTATAATTTATTTCCTCGTAGTTTTTCTCATTGTTTACAAAGATTTGTCGTCCATATTCAATCTCCTGTTTAGCATCTGCACCGAATTGTTGTGGCTCGCCTTAACGAATGACTATACTGTATGTCACCAGGTTTCGATTGAAACTGATTGATTTCAAACGCCTCGTAAAAGAACAACATCGGACAGGATCAATCCACCGCTAGATGAAAACACCCCCAATCCGTCGTCATCCCTCATGGTCGTGCAATGTAACAATCCTTTTTGCCGCTACACACGAGCCGGTTTATTCCCTCATAAAACCATCTTTGGAGAGTCTCACACTTGACCCTTATTTTAATCTATTATTTAATATTGATGCTTCATATACGGGCGGCGCGGTGGCCCAGTGGGTAGCGCTGTCGCCTCACAGCAAGAAGGTCCCGGGTTCGAATCTCGGCTCGGGTGCATTTCTGTGTGGAGTTTGCATGCTCTTCCCGTGTCTGCATGGGTTTTCATGGGCGCTCCGGTTTCCTCCCACGGTCCAAAAAACATGCAACTGTATAGGTTAATTGCAGATTAAATTGCCCGCAGTGCCCGGTGATGCACTGCGTTCCATCGTGGGTATATCCTTGCCTTGCGCCCTGTGTCTGCTGGGATAGGCTCTGGCTTACCGCGACCCGGTACAGGACTAAGCGGTTTCTGACAATGAGATGAGATGATAAGATGCTTCATTGTATTGTCAGATTTTTAAATGGTGTTTTATTCCACTGGAGTACGTGAGGTTTACACTTTGCAATTCGTTTCCTGCTTTGCTACATTGACAGGATTTAAACTCAGGCAACTTGAAATATATCTTGATGAGCTCGCAAATGATAACGTCCTCGTCTGTCTCACCTCACGACTCACCATGTATGTACACTCTACTCTAACTCACGTAGTTTACTGTTAGCTGCAATAATCAGAACACAATTCTTGACAAATGATAGCAATTTCACTCTGCTAAATGACCTCGTGCATAGGTAGTTGCTTCATGGAAACTGGATAAAAGGCAGAGGTGCAACTGCACAATATTGGCTGATGCGACTGCTGTAATGATGTAAGTTTTCACGGTTCGATGCATGATGATTGCTTCGAAAAGCTGCTCTCTCGGGACAGCCGCGTCGATCGCTCCCTCCATCGCGACGTTTTGCCTTCACACGTTAGAGGCATCCTCAAGTGCCTGAGGATGCGGCTGTCCCGAGAGAGCAGCGTTTCGAAGCAATCATGATACGACTGCTGACAAAACGGCTCCATTAAAGCGAGCTCAAGAAAGCGCCTCTAAAGGATATTGGCCAGACGTCTTGTAAACTGTGAAAGTACCCACTACACGTAACCTACCAATTGAACACCTGTGTTGGACGTGGGCAGGGATTTTTAGAAACTCAACCTCCTACAGTATCCGGTAACCGCTGGGTTGTCGGTCCAGTGTGCTGATCATTAGACCACGCAGCATCGCATGGCGATTGTGAACATGGACCCAATCAGTTGAGGCCTCAGACACTCTCTCATCTCTTCGTTGTCGCATGGCAGCTGATCATGATGATGATTTAGAGAGCAGGAGAAACGTTTCCCCTCCTTCCTTCCCTGGGCCATCAAGAGCACCCTCTGCCCCCACACGTCCCTCGATAAGCGCCCCGACTTGACGCTGTCAATCAACCCCCTGCGATGGACGACCTCTACTACTCCTTGCACATGGCAGGGAAAGGTCATCATCGCCGGCAGACATGAGCAATCCACTGCTGGATGAAGGCCTGGCCAAGTCTGAGCCATCCTTCAGCGTTTTACTCTCAGTAATAATTCACTCCGTAGTTATTTAACAAGGCAAGGCCACATATGGTAATCCTGTTTATGTGCAAGCCAATGAAATCTGCATCTTTGTGCTTTTCTGTTTCGTTGCCTATTTTTCGTAGCTTCGTTACTCCCAGGATCCTCCTCATGACCGTGCGCACAACACTGAAATCAAGCAGCTCTTGAGCGCCTGCTACATAGCTCGGGTTCTCTGCTTTTGGTTGCCTTGCAGTGAACTGTAGTGACATCACCTCAAATAAAATCAAACTTCCCATGCCCTGCAGCCTTTACACTCGTGTTACCGATCAAGTGTAAATTTATTCGACGATCATACTTTTATGCACGTCATGATTTGGTGAATAAGGGGATGTGGGGTGTCAGGTGGGGGGTGGGAGTGGGTGTGGGGGGGCATAGAGTGGGGTAGGACACGGAGAGAGGGAGGGATCAATCAGAGCCGTTGATCAGTGCGAATCAGACAGATACCTGGCAGGTTTGCTATCTGAAAGCCTGGCAAGAGTTCAACCTTCTCAAATGTTTTCCCTACAACACACAGAGAGAGAGAAAAGAGCGCAACAGCAGAAGTTACTACCGCCAGACCCCAGCCACCACCACCACCGCCACCACCATCACCACCATCGCAACAGAGGTGCCAAAACCCATGTATTTTCTGTTAAAGCTACGTCTCCTGGGTCTCCCACCCCAGATACATAGTGCTGTTACACGAGTGGCTGTGTCAGGGAACGTAACAACATGAAAAGCCAAAAACATCGAGATGACCGGGTGGTTCAAAAGTCATAGAGCTGAGCCGACACCACTGAGACACTGGGCTCAAATCTGGGTTATAGCCACCTGTGATTAAACCGGGTTCTGAAGTGCAGTGAGCATTGATAAACCCTGGCTGATCACTAATGACTGCATAAAACAGCGGTCCTATGAAATTTGGTTTTGCACCTTTCGCTAAAGTCCTATGAAATTAAGATATTGATGTAAATGTTACATTCGATCTGTTTCTTATTGTAGCAAGAATGGTGGGAAAGTAATGCTCCACTACTTATGGATCAAAGGTCACCTGCAAATGCCTCAGAAGTAGTTCTGTGATATATACCTCCTTAGGCCGTTTGCTAACATGGAAGTGGTGTGAAATTTGTGAATGTATTCTTCAACTTATGACGAAGATCGCACAGTCAGGATATAACAAGGAAAAAACACATGTTTATTTTGGGTCCTGAGCTGTCCAACATGAGTTTTATGCTCAACTGAAAAAAATGTAAGACCTACAAGTTACAGTTAGGCAGCTTATGAGACATTTTAATGATTTTAAGCGAGTTTACGATTCATGTGGGACAGTCTGGACGAGTCGATAATGTATTTCTTGTTTGGGTTTGGTTTTCAACAAAAGTGAAAACCCACAAACGAAATGACCTGAAGATGAGCAATGTTGATAACTCCCACCTCGAGACATCTTGTTTTCAATAATACATTTACATCGTTGCATGTTATGCTGAGCGTTTTTCAGCCTTTTTCTCTGGTGTCACAGTAAAGCACCCTGCGATAACGAGGCAGTTAACATGGCTGAGCGGTAGCGTGTTTGCCATTAGTTGCAGAGGTTTGTGATTCAAAACCGGTGGCCACCATGGTTAATACTGGTTAAGCATTAATCAAACATATGTGCCATCTGCTTCCATGTGTGTCAACGGGCATGGTCCATAATTGTCAAATTTGAAAGTTACCTGCAATTCATTTAATTGGGTAAAATCTCATCTCATCTCATTGTCTGAAACCGCTTAGTCCTATACAGGGTCACGGTGAAGCCGGAGCCTATCCCGGCAGACACAGGGCGCAAGGCAGGGATATACCGACGAAAGGACGCCAGTCCATCGCCGGGCACTGCGGGGCAATTTAGCCTGCGAGCCAATCAACCTATGTAGCAGCATGCTTTTTGGGCTGTGGGAGGAAAACGGAGTGCCCGGCGAAAACCCACGCGGACACGGGGAGAGCATGCAAACTTCACACAGAAAGGCACCCGAGCCGAGAGATTCGAACCCGGGACCTTCTTGCTGTGAGGCGACAGCGCTAACCACTGGGCCACCGCGCCGCCCTTGGGTAAAATCTTACGGCAAAATGTGTATGTCCGTTAATGTAAGATACACTGGATAAGGGCTTCCGGTAAATGTTAAATAATAATAATTTACTAGCAGTATATAATCAACGGTGAAACAAAGCACCATAGCGATGTCCATTATGTTTTGCGGATGGCACGAATACTAATGTATTTTATTCAATTATCATAACGATAAAATCAGGCAGGACCCACCTGAATATGAATTAGTCTGGCGAATAGGTGAGGCTTTCCTGATGGCGATATCAATCAAACTTGCAACTTAAAGTAAACGCAATACCACAAAGCCATAAATCACACAAAATATAACTTGTCCCGAAAATAGAAAAAAACTACATGCAGGACCCTCTTGCTGAGGAGTGATGGAACTTGACGAGCAATTCCATAATTAAACAATATATGCTATATGTGTTATGAGAATAACTTGAATAAGCTCCCTGAAGCATGAAGTAAAACAATAATTTAAAAAATTAGCCAAAGATACCAAAGCAGGACCCTCGTGAAAAAGAGGCCAGAGATTCAGCGAACACACCTGGAAATCACTTCCGACTTCATCAGATGGTCAAACCTAAGCAAGATTGGAGCCGGGATAGCATATTAAGCGGTTGGCCACCATGCACCGCAGGGCTTATTGGCTGCCTCGGGGCTACATTGAGAAGGAGCAGAGGGCAGTGCTATATAATCCATAGTTTTGCTGCTCGTCTATATGCCCACATCAACCTTCGCCTGACCAGCATGATGAAGTACGGCCAAATGACCCCCACGACCGGCACGGTGTGGGAGAGGCCTTCATCCAGCCGAATACTGGCAAAGAGGTGGCTGCACTTGTAGTGGTGTCGCTACAGTGTGGTGTCAACAAGGCATGGTAAACGTGCCACCACCACTCCCACACTCGGGGGATTTGAGACACATTTCAACGGCCAGGAAGGAACTCACATGGTATTGGAATGTCGGATAAGTGGGCCGTAAAAAACAAGCTTAATTAGATGCGATAATAGATCCCCTGTTTACATAAGCGAGACAGAACACTCCGATAAGGGAGGGCCACGCTGGAGCCACTATAGCGCAATCCATCGCAAGCTCGAGGTTCATCGTCAACAATAGCCACAAACTATCCACTGCTGGTCGAATGCAAGAAAGCCTTACGGCGATCGTCTATGTGTTACGGTGTTATCTGCAAATTAATGAGTCTTTTCGTGTTGGAGGAAACCAAAGTACCCGAACGAAACCATATGTGCGAGGGGGAAACACTGCCTAATACAGATGGAACAGGTGGAGTGCACGTTTGCTCTACCGCCTTTTCCTGGAAAACCTGAGAATCGGAACTCAACGCCGAGCTTCACAACATTTGTGATCGATAACCCTCACCTCCACTGCTGGATTACAGGCGTGCGCCACAACAACCCGCAAATTCAGTCGCCCTTCAGGTCATGAAGTGTCCTGCCCAAGTCCGCTTACTCTCCATAACGTCACTACGATGTCATCAACATAGGGATGTTTCTCGCAAGCATATTTTTCCTCCGCTTGTCTCTCAGTGTAAGAACGTAGCCATAAAATATTACATCAGTTGCATCGTTACATTTCACATTGTTGTTATTATATGGTCAGTTCCTAACGTAGGGCGGCACGGTGGCCCAGTGGGTAGCGCTGTCGCCTCACAGCAAGAAGTTTCCGGGTTCGAATCTCGGCTCGGGTGCCTTTCTGTGTGGAGTTTGCGAGATCTCCCCGTGTTCGCGTAGGTTTTCGCCAAGCACTCCGGTTTCCTCCCGCAGGCCAAAAAACATGCTGCTGCATAGGTTAATTGGCTTGCAGACTAAATTGCCCTAAGTGCCCGGTGATGGACTGGCGTCCCATCGTGGGTATATCCCTGCCTAGCGCCCTGTATCAGCCGGGGTAGGCTCCGGCTCACCGCGACCCTGTTCATGACTAAGCGGTTTCTGACAATGAGATGAGATGCGTTCCGAACGTTCTCTGATCCATATATACTCCTCTCTTTAGTTCTCGGTGTATTTCAGAGCGTATTTCTCTCCAAGATCTTCCTGGTGCAACTTTTGCAATGTCTCATCTCATCTCATTATTTGAAACCGCTTAATCCTATATAAGGTCACGGTGAGCCGGAGCCTATCCCGGAAACACAGGGCGTATGGCAGGAATACACCCGACGACGGGACGCCAGTCCATCGCCGGGCATTGCGGGACAATT
>JAZEWT010000014.1:14602546-14613561 GCA_036362905.1 Mordacia mordax | reverse complement strand
TCAGCTGTGTATTAGAGTAGTGTCTATCAGCTGTGTGTGAGAGTACTAGACACACAACTGATAGGTATCAGCTGTGTATTAGAGTAGTGTCTATCAGGTGGTATCACTGTTGACTCGTGAAAGTCCGTGCGGTTCCTCTGCACGTGCAGTGACCCCCACCCCACGTGGAATCGCTGCGGCTGCGCGCCCTCGTTTCTGCCAAGAAAACATCTCCTGGTGCGGATTAGAGCTCAGAGGCAGCAGCTCCCTTAATCCGCGCAAGGGACAGCAGATGGGACACAGGGGTGGATGGTGTGCCGTCTGTCTGTGTGTTGCGACCTCGGGTGGCAGGGTAGCACCTAGGGTTGGTGAGCGTGACCCTGGGCTGAGTACTGGGACCCTGGCTTAAATAGCGGGACCCTGGTTAGACTAGTTAGTAGGCAGGGCCTTCTTAACAGCATTATAGCCCCCGGGCAAAGCAGTGCACTGGGGCCCCTACCCACACAACCACTCACAGGAAAAAATGTAAATGATCGATAAAATTAAACATATATTTATTGGTACTTCCAATAAGCCAGCAACGTTAATTAATTATCACTCTAATATGTGTGACATGTATACGTGCAAATCAACTAATCAGTTGACACTGGCTACAAGCATTATTTACTTATTTACGTGTTGACAGCAAGCCACAACATACATAGATAAACTTGGAGCCCCCTATGCTCGTGGGGCCCCCAGGCAACTGCCCAGCGTGTCCATGCGTTAAGACGGCACTGTTAGTAGGCCCCTGGATTAGGTGGTGGGACACTGCGTGGGTTGGCGAGATCCTGATTTTGTTTGCAGACCACTGGGGTTTGCTGGTAGGGCCCTAGGTTGGGTAAAATGACCCAGAGTTGGATGGAGGGCCGTAGGGTTGGGGGTGAGGGACACGGTTGGGTAATTGGACTCTGAGTTGGCTAACAGGACTCAGAGTTGAATAGAGGCCCTAGGGTTAGATGCTTTATCGCTGGGTGGGATGTAGTCTCTTGTGCTGGACGGTGGGTGCCAGTGGCTCAGTGGGTTGGCATGGGCCTTGGTGTAAGGAATTAAATTTCCTCTTTCCCTGTCCACATTGCACCCAGGGCTGCACGGTGAGAAACTGAGTCCTTTGGTTGCTTTGAACAATTATTAGAATTCACAACAGCATCCAACTCAGCCTCAATCGTCGAATTTTTATTGTGTGAAAAGTGCTATAGGCGTTTTCTGCACTGTTTAAAATTAAATATATCCATCATGAATACTTTTTTTCGACAGAAAATGGTTACAGTAGGCTGACCACATGGGCAATACACCTTCTTCAGAGCGTGCACATCGCATCTTGTCTCCAGAAATTCGTGACAAAAAAAGATGGCCAATGGTCGCAACAAATGATGGTGAAGGTGCCAAGGGCAGGGCTATGCCCAAGGACATTCACTGTAGAGATGGAGCAATGAAATCAGCTCGTATACAGGAATGGATGAATGTGGAATCGTGACATTGACAGATCTTCATCCACCGGTGGATTGAGCATGGCTGATGATTATTCATCACAGTGTGCTTACCGCATGAACAACTCACCATCATTCCTGACCCCAACAACAACTGCCATGCTATGACTTAGGCACAGTGAAGTCACCAAAACTTTGGGGACATATGAAGTGAGAAATGTTCAGTGGCAGAATCTAGTAAAGGCTCTGGTGTTATGGGTTAGCGCACTAACAATACTACCAGATGCAACACCAGTGCTGCACACTCTGCCAACACGCTGTGTATTAGCTGCCTGACACTCCGCTTGTTGTTTTGAGTGTCGCTTCTCGCCCCGTCCTCGGTTGTTGCTGGAAGGCGACTGTCTCCAACTACCCAGTGACGTACTTCACGACCATCTTCCACAGAGGACAATGTTGGTCCCACTCTTATGGGCAAGTAGAATCAAATCTCATTAACCCATGCCGCCACTGTCCGGCCAAACACAAGCTGCTTGGCTGGGAATCTGGGCAACATGACCCAGCGTTATGTTTCCTGCGCAGCGGCAGCCGGAGCTCTGTGCAGCGCTTTGTAACCCTTGGGTGAAATGCGCTCTGTAAATATTGTGTGTCTCAGCCAACGCAGCTCACCGATGTGACCAAACAGACACACAATACCCTTTGTACATATAGCCTCTCACACATGGTTGGGTTAAGCGCTACTTGCCAAAACATATTACACACATGCATATCCTGATAATACATGCATTACTAAGCGCCTTTCACCCGAGGGTGACTAAGTGCTGCACAGAGCTATGGAGAGAATGGCATGCGAATGACATCAGAGTGGTCTATCTGTAAAGATAGACGTCCTTAAACATCGCAGCCATCGCCACTCTCCACAACGTACTGCGCTTGTCCCCCTCTCTCTCTCTCTCCAACACCAGAGCAACTGCCCGAGTCGCCTCTCCTGGAACTAACGGCGTGGCGTGGCTGGTGGCTGTGGAGGGGAGTGCGAGACGAGGATGCAGGAGGGCGCGGAGAGGCGCTCACCACTCACCGAAGGGGCGCAGCACGTAGAGCAGGAGGACGGTGCAAGCGGAATTCATCTTGGTCCGGTGCAGAGGACGCGCAGAGTCCTGGCGGTGCGCGGTGAGGATGAGAGGCGGTGAGATGGTGGCGTGGTGTGGTGTGTGTGTGGGTGGAGGAGGAGGAGGAGGAGGTAGCTGTTTTTAGCGCCGAGCAGCGAATCTTTTCTTTCTCGGCTGCCACGGCTACAAATGTGCGCTCCCCTCTGTCCCCCGCACAGCGGGGACACGCACGTAAACACACACACACACATGCTAGTACAACATACACGTGCACATACACAGATCCTCCCCCGTCGTCATCATCATTATCAATATCCGCTTAGTCCTGTACAGGGTTGCCGGGGGGCGGAGCCTATCCCGGCAGACAGAGGGGTTATACCCATGGTGTGACGCCAGTACATCGCAGGTCACTGGGGGGCAATTCACTCAGCAGGCCAATTATCCTCGACAGCAGCGTGTCTGTGGACAGTGGGAGAAAACCCACGCGGACACGGGGAGAACAACCTTTAATTCAGTTCTGTTAGCGAACACCTCTTTCTAAACAGCAGGCACGACGCACGAGCAGTGCTCGTACACACGTGCACCGAACTGATTTCAGGTTCAGTCGATCCGGAGAAAGCCCGGAACCGGTTCACACTCGCGTACAGAATCGTGCACACTCACACACGTGTACACTTCAACACGTACGCTGTACGCAAACTCACACGAGCAATTGTTATAATATAGACACAATCACGCGTACACGCGTGTACACGCTCACGCGTACACAAATGTACACAAAGAAAATCCACGCAAACACGCGCACGTACACACATGTACACACACATTCACACAAACACATGCACAACAACACAAAGACAAAGATCTCCCATGTAGCCTTAACAGACTGTACGGTCAAGTGCCGTTAGCAAGCACCTATGAAGGTCGACACGGCACACAAGGAGTTGGGTGACCAGCACCACGCTCGGCCGTCTTTGTCTCCCTAGTGACAATGTTTACACACTGCACTATGCACTCCTTTTTTTGAAGCTGAGTCGACCTAGGGGAGGCCCAGGACCGATTCAGAAAATAATCACTGGCGTTGGCCGTGAACGGGATTCAAACTCGGGTCGCCGGGTTTGTAGCCCAGCGCGCTAACCGCAGCGCCACCGCTCCCCGCTCCGTACGGAGTCACGCGCACGCTCGTGCGCTCGCTCGTACACTCGTGCGCTCGCTCGTACACTCGTGCGCTCGCTCGTACACTCGTGCGCTCACTCGTGCGCTCGCTCGCACACTCGTGCGCTCACTCGTGCGCTCGCTCGTGCGCTCGTACACTCGTGCGCTCGCTCGCACACTCGTGCGCTCGCTCGTACACTCGTGCGCTCGCACACTCGTGCGCTCGTACACTCGTGCGCTCGCTCGCTCGTACACTCGTGCGCTCGCTCGCACACTCACCCGCTTGCGTGCGGGCGCGACGAGCGCGTGTGCAGGCGCAGCAGCGGGCGCAGCAGCGGGCGCAGCGAGATCCGCGTGTGCCTCCTCCCACTCTGTAACCGCTCCGACCACCGCCACCACCAACCACGCACGTCACTTGTTGCATTCACATCACGACTGGAGCGTGGGATGAAGCGGGGAGCGGTCGTGTAGCGGTTAGCGCGCCGCAACCACCAACACGGGAGATTCTGATTCACGGTCCCCACGGCCAACACCAGCAGCGTGCATCTAAACCCGGTTCCGGGCCTCCCCTAGGTGGACTCAGCCTTAAATGACTACGTGGCGCGGTGTGGGAATATCGCCACTGGGGAGACAAAGGCGGTCAGGCGTGGTGCTGCCCACGCCCTACATTCATATCCTGTGTCGCCCGTTTACAAACCCGGCCCGCCTGAATGCGATTCCTCGCCGAGAGCGGGCAGCCAAAGACGGCTGAGTCACGAAACACCAAACAGCCAGCAACTAACAGCACTACTGAAAAGCGTGAGATCGGGAAGTGCAACGTTTGTCGGATCGATTGTGGTTTTGAAAAAATGACCAACAGAGAACGACGATGACGAGGCTTGTGCTGAATTCAAAATGGGCCAGAGTTTGGCGATGAGGTTACACGGCAGAGTGGCTCTGTGACCTGCAAGCGTGGTGTTTGGACGCAGCGTGGAGGAGCTGGGACGGGTCCATCTGGTAGACTGATGCCTCAACGTGGATGTATGCGGTGAAGGCGTGCACTGCAGGGAGAGAGAGTCACGCACACTCCGGCATTGTGTTGGAGCCTCCCTTACATCCCCCATCGCCAGCCACCCTTTTCACGCCACACTTGCCCCTCGCACCCCCATCATCGCCATGGTTCGGTCCGTAACCTAGGCGACAGCTCCACGAGCTCTCGTCAAGCGATACTCGGGGCTTCAGTCGGAATGCGCGGTTGTGTGCGTGCGCGGGTGACACCACCGCCACCACCGACGTGGCGGTGTGGCTTCATCGCGGGATCGCCGCGTGGTGAGCGCGGCTCTCAAGAGAGCTGCTCTTTCGGGATAGCCGTGCCACTGAGCCTTCCTCGTCGTCTCGCCATCGCGACGTTTCGCCTCCCCCACGTCGCAGGCGTCATCAGGTGCAATTTGTGCGCTCGATGCCTTGACTCATTGAGTCTTCGCAGAAGCCCCTGAAGGTCCTCGCGAGGGCCTCGCGAGGACCTTCAGGGGGTCGCCATCGGGGGTGGCAGTAACTTAATATTTTGTACCGATACTCTCGTATCGCAACCCCTCCATCTCGCCTGGACCGTAATGAATGCTTCAGCCACTTTCTTACCAGCACGGAGATCATTTGACCATATCTGCGAAATAATAATAATTAATAATAATAATCTTTCAACACGTTCGATCACGGCGGGCTGCTGAGAGCAAGGAGCAATAGACGCCATCATTATTTATATCCGCTTAATTATGTACAGGGTCGCGGCTGGAGCCTATTCCGGCAGACACAGGGCGCAAGGCGGAGTATACAGAGGATGTGACGCCAGCACATTGCAGGCGCTGGGAGCAATTTACACAGCAGACCAATTAACCTCGGCAGTAGCGTGTCTTGGGACGGTAAGAGGAAACCGGAGTACCTGTTGAAAACCCACGCGGACACGGGGCGGGAGAACCCGCAAACTCCACACAGAAAGGCACCCGAGCCGGAAATCGAATCTAAGTCCTTCTTGTTGTGAGACGATAGAGCTGCTCACTGGAGCATAAAAATAAAGAATAACAACAATGAATGTGACTGCAGGGCGCTGCGCCGAATACATGTGAGTTGTCAATCGATTGCGCTGTCAAGCAATGCTGAACACATCTACCAATAACATTCGCGCACGATTTTTTTCTCTATTTGTACAATGTTGCTTCATTTGCATATTGAAGAATCTACTTAAACGAGCCAGTGGTTAGAAATTTACACTCGAACGCATCCAGAAGATGATCTTTATTTTGTAATCTTGTTAGTTTCTCTCATACTCCAATTTGATTCAAAGTGCTTGGCGTCGTGTTGTGATGATGGAAACTAATGATTCTCATATTTATATCTACACTGTACAATAGTGCACACCGTATGTGTAGACTTTAGATCAGTGAGTGTACGTGGGGTGGGGGTGGTGCAGTGGTTAGCGCACTTCGCTCCCGTAACTTGAGTTAGACTCCAACTCTCAGGTCACCGTCTTGACCAATTCTAAGACCCCCCGACCCCCACACAACATGCGCCATCCTCTTACCAACTCATACCAGATACACTGACAGACAATGCTAGTTCAATATTAGTACGTTTTCTATATTTATATTTCTACAAAGCAACAAATATGGACCGGCGTCCCGTCGTCGGGTGTATTCCTGCCTTACGCCCTGTGTTTCCGGGATAGGCTCCGGCTCACCGTGACCCTATATTTGATTAAGCGGTTTCAGATAATAAGATGAGAGATGAGAACAAATATATGTTTGAAATGTGGATTCAGACTTGTTTTTTTTCCTTTTGCACCGGGACAACGAGAAACGTAATTGCGTTCCTCTAAATACGTTATTGTATACGGATGGGATGACAATAAAGTTTATCTTATCAGAACCCCACCGCTTTCTATGAGGGCATCATTTCAGGAGCAATGATTCAGTTCAAGCAAACTTTGGACAAAAGTCTGTGCGTATATTTAACAGGCTGTATGGTTAAGTGTTGTTAGCGAGCATCTATAAAGGCCGTCACGCCACACCAAGGGGATGGGTGGTCAGCATCACGCTCGGCCACCTTTGTCTCCCTAGTGGTGATGTTTTTATTTCGCACAGGTACACGCTGCAGGTCATACACAGTTCACACTGCTTAGCTTCGTAATAATTCCGTCCCATAAACCGTCGCCCGTTGCCTTAATAGCAGACAGTTTTACTATACCTAGGTGTGGTGGAAATTAACCCACATTACCGATTGAGCAATGAATGTAGGGGATACTACGTGGTTATATGTCACAGCGTTTGTGCGTGTGTGTATACGGGAGCGGTGGCGCAATGGTGAGCGCACTGGGTAGCTGAGTCTCAACTGCAGGCGGCGCTCGCGAGACACGGGGGGGGGGGCGCTCGCCTACCCATCAGTCGCAGGCAGTAAAAACAGCGTTATGAGATATCTCACGCGATATACCGATACTATATATCGTTCGCTTGGGGAAAACAATTTTCGCTATAGCGTGGTTATGATTCGTTTTATTCACTTTACAAGTCTGTGTGTTTTTTTCCGCCTTGTGATGTAACAAGTACGGTCATTCAAACGTGTAAACGTCACTGAGACCCCGTGCATTATTCAGAACCCATCAACAGATGATAAATAATGCATCAGTTCTGAGTGATTTTTATGCAAGTGTTGTTGGAAACTGTCCGGGCTCGCCGCACTATGTTTCTGTTATAATGATGGGATTTTCCCGTGATTTACCAATTGACAATAAGTAAAATGTGTAAACAAACAACTCTTACAACATGAAGTGAGTGCATGCTTCAAGTTGTAAAGCTGCGGTCATTATACCGCAGTAAATTTTTAAAAAGTAACAATACATGAGGGGCGGCGCGGTGGCGCAGTGGTTAGCGCTGACGCCTCACAGCAAGAAGGTCCCGGGTTCGAGTCTCTCGGCTCCGGTGCCTTTCTGTGTGGAGTTTGCATGCTCTCCCCGTGTCCGCGTGGGTTTTCGCCGGGTACTCCGGTTTCCTCCCACAGTCCAAAAAGCATGCTCCTGGATAGGTTGATTGGCTCGCAGACTAAAATTGTCCCGCAATGCCCGGCGATGGACCGGCGTCCCGTCGTCGGGTGTATTCCTGCCTTACGCCCTATGTTTCCGGGATAGGCTCCGGCTTCACCGTGACCCTATATAGGATTAAGCGGTTTCAGATAATGAGATGAGATGAGAACAATACATGAGCACATTTTATTTTATTTGTAGTGTTAGTATACGGCGACACAAAACCAATACAATAAACATCGATACACGGTCACAAATGAAAACTAATCTCGCGATAATCGTCATCATGGAATTGGATACAGTATCATATGTTGTTGTTGTAGCTGACAAGACGTTCTCTCCACAGCTCCGTGCAGCGCTTTGTGACCCTCGGGTGAAAAGCGCTCTAGAAATGCAATTATTATTATTATTTTATGAACTCGACGAGAGAACGACTCAGAGGCGCGAGGAAACCGCAGAGATTCAGGACGGGCGAAGGCAGCCACGCGCTTAGCGAGCGCCAACATTTGCCAAGCACTGCTTTCCTCTGTATCTTGATGTTATCGGCCGATTAATTGATGATGTGTGAGAAAACAAAAAAACCTGCGGGAAACTCACGCAGAACAGGGGGAGAACACATATATTCCACACAGATTAGTCGCCCGACGCGAGAATCAAACCACCTTACAGTGAAGGGTAGATGTTACCACTGTGCCACCCTGCCGCCCTGGCCACAGTGTCTGGCGGATGGGCGTCGGCTGACCGCGTGGATGACTCCCCCCCCTTCTCCCTGGAAATGTAATCAATATTTACCACGTGTTAAAAATGATATTATTATAATTTATCATCACCACCACCTGCACGCTGGGCGTAAGAAATAGCCACCACTCCATCATCTCCAACTATCTCCACCACCCTCTTCTCCCACAAGAGACCTCTGGACGGCCGAAACCTTCTCAAAAGAACACTGCGTCGCCCACTACGACGGAGGCCGCTGCCGCCGCCAGCGCCGCCGCTATGGCAGAAGGCCGTCAGATCCGTCTCGTTCATGAAGTAGACGAACGGGTCGGTGCACGCGTTCATCACCGACAGAACCATTGCCGTCTCGTTGAGCGCGTTGATGGCGCGAGTGGCCTGGCACGGATCGTCGCAGGTCAGTCCGGACCAGGCGGTCACGTACAGTCCCAGCACGAACACCTGCAAGGGCACGAACGTGAGGAGGAACGTGGCGACCACGGCGCTCACGAGCCGCAGGGCCCGCGTTCGGCCGCGCAGGTCGCGCCGCATCCGCTCGGAGCGCAGCACAACCCCGACCACGCGCACGTAGCACGGGATGATGATGACGAGCGGGGCCACCGTGGTCGCGCTGAACGACAATAAGAACGCCACGGAGGCCCTCGCCTTCGAGAAGTCCACACTGAGCGAGAGGCCGCAGTAGGAGGCGCCTTCCCGATCCGGGTCGGGCCCGCGGTGGACGATGTTGGAGAAGTTTTGGGCCACGAGGAGCAACACGATCAACCAACCAAGGAACGAGCTCAGGAGGGACACGCGGCGCGAGCGGAGGGACGTGAAGTGCAGAGGGTGAGCAGTAGCGAGGTAGCGCTCCAAGCAGATGAGAAGTACGAACAACGTGGAGCCGTACACGCTGGCGCTGAACAGGGACAGGCAGACCCAGCACGCCGACTCGCCCAGGCGCCAGTCGTAGCCGTGGATCACGTACAGAGCCCACGGAGTCGCGCAGAGCGACGCCAAAAAGTCCGCGGCGCTCAGATTGAGCATGAAGATGCGCGTCTGGGAGCGCGACGAGCTGACCATCAGGTGCCGCTTCCGCTGCTGCCACGCATGCATCAGCACCAACTCGACCAGGTTCGCGAGCAGGCCCAGGCCTCCCACGACGAGCAGGAGGATGGCGAAGACGGGCGCCGAGGAATCGGGGAGAAGGGAGCATCGGGTGTAGCCGAGCGCCAGCGCTAAGGGTATGTAAGGGAGCTCCGCGGTGCGGGCACACACCGACGCGTTGGGGTCACGCGAAGTCATTTGCGTTTGCTGCTGATGATTCTTGAAACGGCGAAGTGTCGAGAGAGATCCTTTAAAGGTTGGTCGACTGACGAGCGGAAGACCTCAAGCCAGATGGTAACGAATGATGAGACTGTAAGAGCGGTCCTTGGAGGTGAGATTGGGTGTGGACTGCACAACAGTTGCCAGATCTGGCAGAAGGAAGGACGCGATGGCAAAGTGTGGTAGCGTCCAGGGACATAGGCCGTGATGACTTCTTTACTCAGTACGTAGGCAGGTGCTGGTGACCCCGATCGATGTCAAAGTGGCTTCTCGTGGATATTGCAACAAATAGTCCCATAAATGTGCAATTAATTGTTTTTGCGCGCTGCAATTCGTGCACATGTCATCTTTGATTAGCAGAGTCGCAATGAGACTGTTTTTCACACCGCAAGTATCGACAATCAGTGCGGACTCTTCATTAAATATTTCGCGAGCAATACCTTCAATTGTGGTAGGTTCTGCAGTGCGTACACCTTCGATGCGATGACGATGACAATGATGACAAGAACAAGGTCATGCTCCTGCTCATGATGATCATACTGCTGCTGATGATCACTTGATAATGATGACAAGTCTTCTTTCACTCCGTTCTTATTTTCGACGCTGCTGCAGGTAACGATGATTGATGTTTCTGTCTGCGGTGCTGCCACTCCTATCGCTTATATGAAATGATGACGATTCTGACTCTGCCACTGCTTCTCATACTACCATCGCTGATGATGTGTCTGGTTGTTTGGGTGCCGATATTGCTGATGATGACACAGTTCCGCAGCTGCAACTGCTACTGATGAATGCGTTTCCGATGCAATTGATGATTCTGAGTACTGCTGCTGCCAAGATTTTCCTGCAGCAAACCGCGCTCTTTGCACTTGTGGACAACACAAGCGAGCGACGAGCGATTAGCAGTTGTTTTCGCTTGGATATTTATTTTCTTCATTGACACAAATTCATTCCATTTGTTTCTCGTCTGTCACGTTGGTAAAGCCAGCTCACCCTTGCATGTGGGACTTCATGCTGGTCTCTTGGGATCCCCGTCGATTCAATAAAATCACCGTGAGCTTGACTCGAAAGATGCTGGATGCGCGACGCGAGTACTCGAGCTGGACGGACGAGGGGGTTGAGGTCGAACATTACCTGGGCAGTGTGTGTCGAGTGGGTTAGACTCGTGGTCAAAGAGGACAGGGAGAGGCTTTTAAAAAAACCTACATTCGCCCTACC
>JAZEWT010000014.1:14570773-14582299 GCA_036362905.1 Mordacia mordax | reverse complement strand
GCAAACTCCACACAGAAAGGCACCCGAGCCGAGAGATTCGAACCCGGGATCTTCTTGCTGTGAGACGACAGCGCTAACCACTGGGCCACCGCGCCGCCCACTCTGATATGTGCGACATGTATACGTGCAAATCAACTCATCAGTTAGCATTGGCTACACATGCGTCAGGTCAGCGATAATTCCCTGGCCTCTTTATTGCTTGACAGCCGTTGTGACCTCTCAACCAACCTACCAGATGGCGTAGAGTATTTTGTATCTATTCTGTTGATTTAAAAAATATATTTATTGCATTATTCGTTACAATGTGGCAACTCTGCAAAGGATCTCGCCGATCAGCTGTATGGTGTTCTCTTGGCTCCGAGCTGATCGCATGGTCATCATCATCGCACTCTAGCGATCAACAGAGGACTGACCTTTATAGCCAGGCAACCGATATAACAAACTGGATAACATTACAACAGGTTTTACCGTATCTGGCGATTATGCAGGTGTTAAGATCTGTAATCTTATATATGTATACTGGCAAAAAAGTACCCACAGCGTTAACAGCCCCACCTAAGCTATAAAGCATTGATACTGCATTGTCCTGAGCTGACTGCCTTTTGGCAGCGACTGACACCGGCAAATAGGCTCAAAAGGAAGCCACTGCCAGGTGAAGGTCGGTCAGTTGAAGGACAATGCATAGGTTATCAAAGCTGCCTGTTTGCATACTTTGCCACTAGTATGTGTGGCTTTTGCAAACTGGACACATTGTAAAATGTGTCCAGTTTGGTGTTTGGGATCTTAACACCTGCATAATCGTCAGACACGGTAAAACCTGTTGTAATCTTATATATGTATACTGGCAAAAAAGTACCCATAGTGGATAACATTGTTGGTAGAGGGATTATTATAATTCGTATACAATGGGATGAAAAAAAACATTGATAACCATCGAGAATTCGTTGCGTCATTACAACAGGAATATTTATTTCCACATCGCTGGGGAGGAAACAGCAGTGGAACCACCCCAAGTGAACAAATCACCAAGACACAAAGACAAAGATCCCCCATATAGCATTAACAGGCGATATGGTCAAGTTCCGTTAGCGAGCACCCCCTATGAAGGTCAACACGGCACAGCAGGAGGAGGGTGACCAGTACCACCCCCGGCCGTCTTTGTCATCCTCATATCAATGTTTACACACCGCACTAGGTACTCGTTTGAGGCTGAGTCGACCTAGGAGAGGTTCAGAAAACCGTCGCTGGTGTTGGTGACCGTGAGCGGGATTCGAACTCGTTTCGCCAGATTTGTAGCCCAGCGCGCTGACAGCCGCGCCACCGCTCCCCGCTGATCACTCCATCCATCAACGCCTCCCACCCATCCGCCCCCCCATTGCCTCCTTGGCAAGGCTCCCTTTAAACGGGAACACAGCACTCGGCGCACACCCGACGCACAGCGCGCTATTCGAGACACGCCAGGCGCGCGTCTATTTTTAATGCTCCCCCGATTAATATCGGGACCCGTCGTAACACCCGCGCTATATATTGGCGGCCGTGCCGTAGAGGAGGCAGACGGAGGCTTAAGGGGAATATACCGACGCGTAGTCCACACGGGATATTTGTGGCGAAGCGGCTGCGCTCGTTATCAGAGGCGACTCCTGCTCAGGGCTATGGCCGCTTGCTGCGGGGAACGGTTTGCGCTCATCTGGGCTCTCGCCTTGTTCCTTGGTGCAGGTACGTGCGGGCTCGATGTCTTCATCATCATCGTCATCGCACACTCGTTGACACCGTCATCACGATCATGGGTCGCATCGCATGTCACGCCTTCATCATGATGGTCAAACGAATGATAGATCATCCCTGTCACGAAATTTCCATTGTTGGCACCCGCTCGGCCTTCATGCTTTTTTCACGAAATAATCATCACTAAACCCACCTATCATCATCATCCTCATCTCGCCATTATCATCGTCCTCGTTACCAACGTCGCTGCTCTCATCATTGTCACGCACGTTCAAACAACAAATATACCCTTTGTCGTTAAATCATTGACATGATTATCATTGTCCTATTCGATTCCTCATCTCGTGATGATGAAGCGAAAACGTTTTGCTCTTGCTGGTGATAATATAGGCGTAAGGTTGTTCAAACACCAAACACCTGTCACAAGCTATCCAGTTTTGCAATGACACGCCTGTGACAAATTAAACAAACATGCAAACATCGTGGCTACATATGGGCGTGGTCAGCCCGGCCGCCTTTGTCTCCCAGCTCTCACGTTTACACCACACCAGCTGCTGATTTTCAGGCCAATGTGGCACTAAGGAGGGTTCAGGACCGGTTTATTTATATGTTCCTCGCTGTTAATTGGTCGTGTTTCGGCATCGCAGTGCATTGCGCTATTCCCTACACGTCCGCTCCCCGATATAAATAAACAAATACGCACCCCCCCCCCATCACCACTCGCACCATTACCACCACATAGTATTATAATACACGAGAACAATCATCATCGTTGTGGGTGGCATGGTGTCGCAGTGCTAATATCTGTACCGCACATGAAATAACGCCCTGCCCAAGGTGGTTCGATACCGGCCTCTGGTACTTTTTGCGCGGAGTTGTTTGTGTTCTCTCCCTCTGTTCTGCGTTGGGTTTCCTCCCGGTTCTCCGGTTTCCTCCCACAACTAAAAAAAACACTATTATTGTAGTACATTATACGCAGTGTCTGGCGAGTTGGCGCCAGCTAACCCCGTGGTTGACTCCTGCTCCCTCTGCAGTTTCCTCGCGCCTTGAGTTATCTCTGCGAATGATGCCTTCGAAATTGAATATGCGCGTTATAAATTGTATTAATGTACATTTATTTACATGCTAATACAAGACAAAGATCCCCCATATAGCCTTAACAGACTGTAGGGTCAAGTGATGTTAGCGAGCACCTATGAGGGTCGACACGGCACACAACACACGAGGGGGTGGGTGGCCAGCACCACACCTGACCGACTTTGTTTCCCTCGTGGCAATGTTTACACATAGCATCAGGTACTCATTTGAGGCTGAGTCGACCTAAGGGAGGCCCGGGACCAGTTCAGAAAATCGTCACCGGTGTTGGTCGTTAGCGAGATTCAAACTCGGGTCGTCAGGTTTGTAGCCCAGCGCGCTAACCGCCGAGCCTGCACCAGCAGCATTGCTAGAGATTGTTGGAGGCCATGGTCAAATTTGCGCATTGGGGGCTGGGCAGTATTAGGCCACGGGATAGAGCGATATCATCTGCTGACGGGGGTTTTCGTTCAAGAGATGTATTTGTGTTGCTTACGATTTTTGGTTGATGTTGTTTTAGACCATTGATGAGAAATGAACGATGCTCGTTCCAAAATGCTGAGCTGCGTTTATCACCGAGAGTGAAATCTGCGAGAATACGGGCGTCTGTGCAATGTGAGCGTGGAAATATTCGTGAAGGGTGCAGCAGTCACTGCTGATGTCTCTGTTGCCGCCCTCCTGTGCCGCTCATGGCTCTGCTGTTCATGCGCCTGATCTTGCTTCGATAACAGAGCGATCAGGATGTCTTATGATCCAATTTAAAATACCTGACAATTTTTTTAAATAAAATAGTCCATCCATCCATCTTCTTCCGCTTATCCGGTGCCGGGTCGCGGGGGCAACAGTCTAAGCAGCGATGCCCAAACTTCCCTCACCCCAGACACTTCCTCCAGCTCTTCAGGGGGGACCCCGAGGCGTTCCCAGGCCAGCTGAGAGACATAGTCTCTCCAGCGTGTCCTGGGTCTTCCCCGGGGCCTCCTCCCGGTGGGACATGCCTGGAACACCTCCCTAGGGAGGCGTCCAGGGGGCATCCGAATCAGATGTTTTAAATACCCATTACTGGGCGGCACGGTGGCCCAGTGGGTAGCGCTGTCGCCTCACAGCAAAATGGTCCCGGGTTCAAATCTTGGCTCGGGTGCCTTTCTGTGTGGAGTTTGCATGATCTCCCTGTGTCCACGTGGGTTTTCGCCGGGCAATCCGGTTTCCTCCCACAGTCCAAAAAACATGCTGCTGCATAGGTTAATTGGCTTGCAAACTAAATTGCCCTCAGTGCCCGGTGATGGACTGGCGTCCCATCGTGAGAATATCCCTGCCTTGTGCCCTGTGTCTGCTGGGATAGGCTCTGGCTCACCGCGACCCTGTACAGGACTTAGCGGTTTCTGACAACGAGATGAGATAACCATTACTTATCCATGAAATTCATTTTTGGGTCAAATCACGTAGAAAATTATAAAAGTGTCGTTTAACCCACCACCCGACACGGCCAATGAGTAAGGGGTTGTCACGTGAACAGAAAACGCACCAATTCCTTTACTATCTCAGCACACCGGTGTGTTGAAAAGCGACCCCACAATATTTCACAAAAAAGAGACAGTTGTGGGTTAAACGACACTATTTATAATTTTCTACATGACCTAACGCAAAAATGAAGTTCATCGATTATATTGGTCACGAAATCCTTCGAATTAAAGTAACCATTACTTTTTCATTTCAAATGGCAGATACAAGTTTATAAACCATTAAAGAACAGCGTTTGGCGAGCGTATGGCCTTATGAAAACTCATAAACCGAAACAACTATGAAACGGGAGTCTAAGACACCCGGACCAGCCTGTAATTCTGCTGCTACTGCTGTTGATGTTTCTGATGCTGTGTTCTGCTGCTGTTTGTGATTCTCCTGCTACTACATTTGAGTATTACTGTTTCTTCAGCTGCTGCTCTTTGTGATATTGTTTCTGCTGCTGTTTCTCCTGTTCTTCCAACTGCAGTTTCTATTTTTGCTGTTCGACCTGCTACTACTTGCTGCTACTGTTGCTGCTGTTGCTTTCAGGTAGCTGCTGCTGATGCTATTAACCGCCGCTTATTGCTTTTGTCACAGTTTCTGCTCTTATGCTGGTTCTGCTACTGCTGCTGTTGATGTTTGTGATCTTTCCACTGAAAATTCTGTTTATATTTATGACTGCTTCTGCCACAGATGATAATGATGCCAATAGTACTAATACTGACGATTATGTTTCAAATGCTGTTCATGTTGCCGCTGAGAGGCGATGTAGGGTATGGCTATAATGATCAGGCATTTTTTTGAAGCTAAACAGATACCCACCATGAGAAATTCTGGGTGCTGGGTTGAGGGCTGTCCGCCAGATGACAGTAGAGCAAGTAGGATCATGGACCTGTCTGTATGGCAACCATTCGGGTGTCACCCTTTCGTACATGTGGTGGGTTTTCTCCAGGTACAATGGTTTCCTGCTATGAACATGGATCAAGGAGCTCACTATTAACTTTAAAATAGTTGAACAAACATCCCAGTGTATTAAGGTCCTCGTGAAAAAAGCCAAGAGACTCCGTGAGATTTTGATGGAGAATTACACCTGAGTTATTCATTTTATCCACCCTCCTTGGAAGATCATGAGTAAACAGAAATACGAATAAAGGTTGTTTTTAGTTCGTCTAAAGTACGATTGGCCTGTGTTCTCACACCTTGGTTTAAACTTGTTTCATTCGGCAAATTCTCAGTCTCAGAAATCTGGGATGGTGCTGCTACATTGTTGGGATATTTGGCCATAAAATCCATTCCGAAGTATGTAGTTTCATGCAGGAAGAAACCAAAGAACCCTGAGAAAACCCATCACACACACACCAGAGACAGACGTGCAAAACTCTACCCAGGATATATCCACGATTCAATTTCTGTGCCACAATCTCTTCGGTACCTCTTTGGCCAAACTTCCGACACCTTATACTTCCCGAAAGCCTCTCATGACCAAACGCCCACCAGGATCAGTTCTGCTTGGCTTCCGAAATATGACCAGGCATTCGGAGTGATTTGATCATAGGCTCGCGTATGTGTACATAAGCACATTGGAACACGTGAATTCCGTACAATAAGACTTTCATGAAAACACAGAAAAGACGCTCACCCATTGTTTTAATGAACTAGCCAAGCCTAAGCTAATCAACTAGCCAGCTAGCTACTAGTACTAGCTGCACCCCTATCCATAACCCCCACTTATAATGCCTCTAAGTGTTGTTGTTGGCAGCACTCTGCAGAAGCAGTTTAGTCCCAGGTCTCTCCTTGATATCCTCCGTATCGTAGCTCGTGTGTTCCTGCGTAGGACTGTTGAAGGCAATGGTAATGTAGGCGGCATTTGTTATTTTATTCCCAGCATAGTCTGTGGATTGGCACCCAATGGCGTTTTAGTCAAGCCTTAGTCTCTGGATTGGTCTAATTTTGCTAAATCAGTCACACATTTAGTGGAACAGTTTTAGTGATTTAATATTGGTGTGAGGGGGTCGCAAATTACCCCCTCAACCTTATCAGCTCGACTAATCAATAAGATCAGTAAAACATTTATGTAAACAAAAATATCTGATAGCCTGTTACCAGGTATGGTCTTCCTCAGTGCACTGCAGTGTCTATTAACGTAACGAATGAAGAGGACTCAACCGCAGACGTTTGATGAGCCGCCTTCCCATTGCACTGCACTTGGCAGGCAGAACGGAAGCAATTTTCGAACGCCTGCGCATCATCGCTGGCGGTGCGACATTGCTCCGCGGCGGGGGAGCATCGAAGAGCACGCTTGGCCCCTGGCTTTAGATGGCGAGAGCCTGCGGGTTTCTGCTCGTTGCTCCTTCTTCCCTGTCCGCCGTGACATAGGCGCCTCGGCAAGTCTCTCTCTCTCTCTCGGCCAGCGCGGGTCGCAGACCCGCCGCACGGCACCCAATCGCTCCTCCCGCTGCTCCGCGACGCACGTCGCTTAACACCCGCATCATGTCGGTGAGCGCCGACAGCACGGGGCGCCAGGGTTTCCCGCTCAGAGCTCGCCCCGTGGCCGCGGTCATCTCCGTGGCTACGGCCGGCTTTCCACTCGAGCCCGGCTGCCTCCGCCCAGCCTCTCGGCTCCACTCGCTTACACGTGAGTCCGAGGAATCCCACCACTCAACTCGCTAAAGAGGACTCAACCGAAGGGCACACGGTGAGTCCATAGGTAGGGTTCATTTCCCACGATGAACGAGCGTCTGCACCCAACCCCAACTCACAGGGATAACCCTCTTGGCTCCTCGCGTTTGTGTTATCTCTACGGTTATCCATCCCATTCGGTCACCTCCACCCTTACCCCCGATCGCCTCCGCTGTTAACCCAGCAACTGTGGGTTGGCGTTACCACGTCGCGAGTTGATAATGTTCCCTAACTCCGAAATAAAACGCGTGTGCTTTATCTTGTTGTGTTATTTTTGTGAGTGTGCGTAGCACGAGCAAAATGCGCGTGTGGGGTTGTGTGCATATGTGGTGTGCGGGTGCGTGTGCATGCTTCAGTGACACAGCCTCCCTGAGCAGGTATCCCTGCTGTGCCAGCGAGCAGCGTTCTGCGTCTGCAGCGCTATCCCGAAAGAGCAGCTTTTGGAAGCAAAAATCGTGCATCGAACCATGAAAACTTACGTCAGTACAAACCGAAAAAACATGTATGGACTGATGTTTCAGTCACTAATCTCATTTACAGCAGCGATGTCAGGACAGGCAGGATAACGTGGGAGTGAGAGCATCACGATGCCTAAATGGCCTTAGGAAAAGGACATTCTATGAAAATCTAGTGATGCTATAAAGCAAATGTTGGAATGATCTGCCTCTGTGCCAATTAACAATAGGAGCACTGACGCTAGTCGCTTGTGAAACTTTGGGTCTGAGCAGTGGATCTAAGTGTTGCTCGCGTAGCATATACCGATATGAGAACACTGAGCCAGCAGTTTTGAGGACCTGGGTTTGAATCCTGGTGCCGAGTGCTTCAGGGGGGCAATGATGGCTGTACAGTCCCAAGGACACAGTGGCAAAGCTCCTCTGAGCTACGACTGTGTTCAGTTTGTGGGTTGTCACTAGATATGCGATAACAAACACATTGATCGAAAACAATTCTTATAATCGCTCATTCATGTTGTGCACCATACATTCCAACATAGGTCCACAGCTTCGACAAATGTCAGCGCCGGTTCTGGCTGACCTATCTGCTTTGACTGTGGTATCCCATGCCTCTGGATCTCAAGAAAACATGTTTGCAATACACAACTTTCGACTGTTATGCTCACAATGCAAGCATTGCATTGTTTTTGGAAGAACAGACGACGGTGCTTTAGCTGAGGGGATCGGACACAAGTTGGCCGATTTGAACACTGGATCGAGTCCCCAATTCACATTACATGGTCATTTAATATCACACAGCCCCTTAGCGACAGCATCTATTCCGAGATCACTATAATATGTAACTATTCAAAACATGCTTTATCTACTATAAAGAATTTAATGGGAACATTCATGTATGCCTTTATTGTTTACTGTTAAAATTAAAATCAACGTTAATCAATTGTGACTTTTTTCTCGTGGTGGGATAGAATTCTCTCCAAGTCTGCCAATTTAATGGGGGGGGGGGCACCTAAGGGGGTAAACAGGGGTCGCTGTTCTTGATTACATTGTATGGATGGCGGTAGTGGCAGTGGTGACAGAAGCGGAGATGTTGGCAGTGGCATTGATAGTGGAAGTACTGGTGTTGATGACAGTGGTGTAGATGGTGGTGCTGGAAGCGGCGGTGGTAGTGTTGCTGTCGACGGTGGTGGTGGTCGTGGTGTTGGCAGTGGTGGTGGCAGCGTTGACGGTGGTGTTGGTGACGGTGGCTTTGTTGTGGTGGAGGAAATGGCGGGTGGTGGTGACGGTGGTGCGGGTGTTGGTGGTGATTTGCGAAACGCACTTTGGCCCCGAGCAAGATTCCTGGGTCACTGCTAAGCACCAGTGGGTGGCCGGGTGGCGCAGTGATAACATCCGCGCCTCACACAAAGTTTTGCCCGAAGCATTTCTATTCCCGCCTCAGATGCCTTCCTGCGTCGAGACTCTATATGTACCCCTTCTTCTGCATGGGCTTCCTCTTGGTCCGCCTGTTTCCTCCCACGTCAGAAATTGGTCATTAGCAGCAAAATACGTGGAAAGCAGTGTCTGGCACATGTTGGTGCTTGCTTACTGCATGACAGCCTTCCCTACACCTCTGCGGTTGCCTCACTCCTCTAAATCATTCGCTCTTCAAACACCTTCTACAATTGATGAATATGCACAGATTATCCCTTATAATTATATCTTAACCAGTTTTCTGGTCTTAACCTAGTCCTCCTACTTCAGGTGAACGTGAAACGTTGGGCAAACGTTGACCCAATGGGGTGCAACCACATATCAACATTGGTCCAGTATTGCATGCTCACTGGGCTTTTCTTCTGTAAGCCTTCAGAGTCACTAACAGCTCTTGCCCCAGCGGTCTGTGTGATGTACACGGGGGATCTTCGTCTGTGTTGGATGCAGCAAGTCCAGCGGAGGCCGTGTGCGTGGAGGTCGACTCGATCAACCAGGTGGTGGTGAACAACACGATCAAGCTGACGTGCATCTCTTGCCGGAAGCGGCAGGAGCAGGGCGCTTTGGTGGATGTCACGTGGACCTTCCAGCCCGACGATGCCAACGCGACGGCGGTTGAAGTCAGTCATTTCAACGCGTCAACACTGTGCCCACACTCCCACCGCTGGTCCTGAGCCTCCCCTAGATCAAGTCAGCCTCAAATGAGTACAGTAAAACCCTTCTTAACAACCTGTTAATGACTGATCACCAAACGATGGGACTCCGTAGCACCCAATGTAGTCGCTTACGACCATTCTGCTGTTTACGACGGGCTTAACGAGCACACGACCACCAATATCGGTCAAACTAGACTAAACAGAGTACTAACAATACACTTGGGCTCCAAAATGGCCTGACTAGGCCTCAGCCCAATAGCGAATGTTAGGGCATTGTTTATAGTCAGTGTCTGTTGTGATTTATAATGATAATAATAATTGCATTTCCAGAGGGCTTTTCACCCGAGGGTCACAAAGCGCTGCAGCGAAAACAGCTGTCTTTCGAATCTTTATGTTGCTGGTAACGTAATGGTTTAGACACTTTATGTATTAAAAGCCAATGTTTACAAATTACAAGGTACGTTTTATGGGAGAAGAAGGAAAACTTTCGTTGCTCCCGGAATACTTTGAGCCTTTGACATGTGTTTCCGATACTAGCTTAACGACCGAATCGCAGCGGCCGGTTTGGTCGAACTAATTATCGTCGCTAAGAGGGGTTCGACTACATCACCAATAGAGAGACAAAGGTGGCCAGGCATGATGCTGACCACCCACCCCCTCTTGTCCCATGTTGGCCTTTGTAGGTGTTCGCTAACAGCACTCGGCACAACAATCAGTTGAAGTTAGCTTAGCCTGATGTTACCATTTATATCTTTCCCTTTTTGTCTGTCATAGTTATTTCAAGCACAAACCTCTCGATATTTCTTCGTACACCTTTCAACGTCACTTTTGCTTTTGTCAGTGCCCGCGCATTTTTGGTAACAACTGCACACCGACATTTGTGACTTGCTTTGCAAAATGTTTTTAGTCATGCAATGAAAAGAAGATAAAAGACACAAATCTCACCACCTGATTGCAGATCCTGGTGATGAAAGAAAACGGGAGAATGCTTGAATTCTTGAGTCCGCAGTTCGGTCAAGATCGTATGCGACTCGCCAACAGCAAGGACTACCAGGTGGGAACACCGCGATATGACGTGTGATATTGCACAATGTAAGCTCCACAATAACCACAACCAAGGTTGAGTAAAAATAAAATATCATATGCCGCATTTACCTAGTGCCACACAGGGGTGGCTGCCAATGGAAGTTCTCTGCTGCACAGCGCCCTGAGTTGTATTGTATGGGAGGTGCAGTGTCAATGTTGAGTGATCACGATGGTAACACCGATACTTTCCACTACCAGGAGGTGTCCATCGAGTTCAACCAGACGACGCTCAACGACACGGGGAACTACGTTTGCCACATCGACCGTGTCCTCATAATGCCCAATGTCCCCTACCCTCCCAAGTTCAACATTACGAAGAAAATCCATCTTAACGTGCTCACCGAAAGTGAGAAGCTTGCTACACCACTCACTGTTACATCTTTGTACACGGGGCCAGATTCATTCCAGAACTTTAGGGCCTCCAGCACAAGGCATTTAAATTTGCACATCACCCCAACAATACAAATTCATTAATACACAAAGTATAACTAAATAAACAGCATGTGACTACGTGGATATAAACAACGCAGCAGTTTTACCAAATAACGTCTAAATGGAAAGCATCATCTTATCGTGTCGCTATACTCACGATACAAGCATGTGCCTCATACATCAGTTGTGCAAATGTAATGCAGTTTAGGATAGGAACATGCTTTAAAACATTAATCTTGAGTGAAATATTCCACCGCATAACGACTGTAATGCAATTCTGTGGCGATAAAACCTCTAGATGATTCATTAATTAAAGCCAAGTGATTACTACGTGTGTAACTCTGTCAGCTGGGTTAAAATAGTTTACATTAAAATAGTTTTGTACATTTTTACTTGGGCGGCGCGGTGGCCCAGTGTTTAGCGCTGTCGCCTCACAGCAAGAAGGTCCC
>JAZEWT010000014.1:14530004-14560770 GCA_036362905.1 Mordacia mordax | reverse complement strand
TAATTTATTTTCCCAAGTCACTCGGAGCCGCAGTATAAGGATGAAAGAGCCGCATGCGGCTCCGGAGCCGTGGGTTGCCGACCCCTGGACTAGGCTATCCCTAAAAAAAAACAACTAATAAAAAGAATACTACAATTTGTAACATTCGCAAATTCCTCGCTTGGTCATGGACATGGAAACAGAGGCGCGGGGAAGCCGCAGAGAGGCGGGGAGAGGAAGGTAGCCATGCAAGTCAGCCGGCGCCAACATTTTCCAGACACTGCTTCCTGTATGAGTTTATTGGCCAGTTAATGAGATTTCTTAGAGTAATTCTGTCATCTCATGACAGTCAACGCAGGCAACCGACATAAAGATCGAGATAACATAGTGATTAGAAGATTCGTATTTTTTTTTATTGTGGAGAAATTTTTTTGAAAATTAATGGAATATTATCAGCTTTGTTAGAGCCCGAATATTTTATTGCCGTAGCGTTGGGGGGTGAACAACAGTGGAACCACCCCCCAACGAGCTCATTGCTTCATCCAGGAGCAGCTTCCACCCGCCTTGTGCACACATTATCTCGGCGCACGTCCGCTCGAAGGAAGATACAGTGCCCAGCCGCACAGACAGCGCACAGACATTCGACGCGCAGTGCGCAGACACGAGTCTATTTTTAATGCCCCGTGATTAATATCGAGACGAACCGAACACTCGCTCATACGCCCGGCTGCGAAGGAGAGAAGGCAGCGGACCAAGCTAAAGATCATCCTCCCCTTGTAGCCCGCACGGGGGATACTGCGGCATTGCGCTCTCGGGTTATTTTTTTTTTAAAGGACAAATAAATAAACGCAGCAGCGCACGGTGCGGATGCGCGGCGACGAAGCTGCTGGGGTCGTTGGCGATTCCTGCTTCTGCTCAGCGCCATGGCCGCCCGCTACCGAGGACCGCTTGCGCTCTGCTGGGCTCTCGCCACGTTCCTTGTCCTAGGTACGTGTGGGCGCGACATCATTGCCTTCTTCTTCATCATCATCATCAACATCGTCGTCTTCGCCCTGCGCCCTCTCCGATATCAGCGTCATCATCATGACAAAATACAATGACGGATGTCATCATCATCATCATCACATTCTCTCTTTCATCGTCATCAGCACCCATGTATTGTTATCATGACTAAGCAAAACATGATCATTGTCACAACATCACCTTCATCGTCAAACCCTCGTGGACGTTGTTGTCATATTTCACGTAATCACCAACCGTCGTCCTCGTCATCATCGTCCTCATCAGTATGCATGATGAGGAGAGAAAAAATCATGAATATCACCTCGTTATTCAATCATCGGCGTGGTTACAAAACCCCCGTTCGAGTCAACATCATCGCGTCTCGCACAGTTCACATTCTCATCCCTCTCTGCATCATCGTCAGCATCATCACATTTCTTATGATCATCGCCTCTCCGTTTTAATACATCAATATCACGTTATTTTAAGGCCGCAATCGCTCTAAGGGGGCCAGTGTCATATATTCGTCAATATTAGTCGTGAGCAGGAGTTGAACTCGTGGTCCGGGTTCGTAGCGCATTGCGCTAACCACTACACGACCGCTCCTTAATATACTTAGACAAATATACATCCCCCATCACCACCAGCACGACTACCACCTTCGTCACTACGTAATTTTATACACAGAAAGCTAATCATCATCATCATCATGTGCTAATTACACTGCACCACCAATATCGCTACCACGGCAGTTCGCGAGGAAGGGAGGTTGTTGGAGGTCATGGCTAAATTGTGCGCATTCGGGATCATGCAGCATTAGGTCATGGGACAGAGACCAGTAAATGGCTGTTGTCAATAACGATGCTGTTGTTGTTGTTCCAGCCCATTAATGGTGAATTAACAATGCTCATTACAAACTCCTGAGCTGTGTTTATCACAGAGAAATGAGATCTGGGAGAAACCAACGTCTCTGCCGTGTGGGCGTGGAAAATTCATTCCGGACGCGGCAGCCCCTGCTGACTGATGCGGATGATGTCCCCGATGCTCTCTCCCATGTGCTACTCATAGCTATGCTATTGCTGCTGCTCATTTTGCCTCCAAGATTGCTGTTGTTGATGTCTCTGATGCTGTCCACTGCTCATGTGTTTGATTATCCTGCTGCTGCTACATCGTTTGAGTATGACGTAGTTTCTTCAACTGTTGCTCTTTGTGATGTTGTTCTGCTCTGTGTCTGGTGTTCTTCCTACAGCAGGTTCTGTTTTTGCCATTTTATCCGCTGTGGTCGTTTCTATTGTTGCTGATGTTGATTTTCAGGCGGCTGCTGCTGATGTTTCCATTGACAATTCTACTCTTGTTTCTGATACAGATTCTGCTACTGATGATGATAATGTTATTGATATCCCTTCTGATGTTGCAGCTACAGCTTCTGATGAGGTTTCTGATGTTGTTTATGTTGCCCCTGCTGTTAAGGCTGGATGTTGAGATTCCAATCGTCCACAGCATGATTAACCAAGTGGTGCTGTCTCGCCCTTCACGATTATCACTTAATTCAGAAAAGCCTCACTCACTGTCAGAACTCTACTTTCGGAGTGTGTTGCTACATTCTTGGGATGTTTGGCCGTGAAATCCATTCATATATATTTTGTTTTATGCAGGAGCACCCAGAGGGAAAAAAACCCCCATCATACACACGAGAGAGTGACATACAAAGCTCTACGCTGAATACATTCGTTAATCAATTTCTGCGCCGCAGTTTCTTGTGTATCTCTCTGCCCAAGCCTACAACACGTTTTACTTCCCGAAAGGCCCTCATGACTAAACACTGACCAGGAACAGGCCTGCTTAGCTTCCGATTTCCGACGAGACATTCAGGATGATTTGGTCATAGGACTAGCATATGCATACGTGCGCACATTAGCACATGTGCATTCTCTACAAGCAGACCTTAGTTATAACATAAAAAGATGCCACCTCTACATCTAGCCAACCAGCCAACCCCTAACTAATCACCTAATTTAATATCAATTAGTACTAACTGCATCCCTATCGATAAGTCCCACTCCGAGTGCCTCTGAGTGTTGTTACTGGCAGTGCTCTGCACTGCGGCAGTTTAGTTTCAGGTCTCTCCTTGATCGCCTCCGTGTCATGCTCGTGTGTTGCTGCATGGGACTGTCGAAGACAACGGTAATGTAGGTGGCATTTGCTATTTTATTCCTAGCCAAATGTCGAATGGCAACCAGCGGAGTTTCAGTCAAACCTCATTTTGCGGATTTCATTTACTAAGTTCATAGTCTAGTTGGCAAACATTGAATCGAACGGTCTAGTTCTTTAATGTTGGTGTGGGATATTTGCGATATAACAACCCCGTCAGTATTATCAGGTCAGCCAATCATTGTACTGACTAAATCCTTTTATATGAATGCATAGTATAGCCAGTTATTATTAAAATAATAATCATACGTTAAATAATACTTATAACACGCACATATTGAATTTCGAAGGGATTCATTCGAAGAGAAAATGACTCAAAAGTGTGAGGCATCGCAGAAAAATGGGGGGAGTGGGGAGAAGGTGACCACGTGGTTAGGCGGCCCCAACATTTGCCAGACACTGCGTCCCACATTGTGATATTATCGTCCAATGAAATAATGAGTGTTTTTCAGTTATGGGAGAAAACTAGAGAACCTGAAAGACACCTACACAGATCAGGAGGAGAGAGCACACAAACTCCATACAGAAAGGCGCCAGAGGCGAAAGTTGAACCACATCGGGCAGGACTTTCTTGCTGTCCAGCGTAGATGCTACTGCTGTGCCACCCTGTAGTGTCTAACATTACTAAGCTAGAAAGTCTGCGTCTTCATTTGGACTCGTTGATTTTGTTCTCCCATAGTTACTCTTTTTGATCTTTGGCAGGCAGGCACAATAACTTAATAATTTGAAAATTAAACCACATTTGTTGACTCGTGTTTTATCATTCATCTCATTGACAACACAAAGAGTGGTTTCAGAACTTGGTGGGACAACGTGGCAATGAGGCTGAGGCAGTGATTCCATAATCGCCAGGGAATCTGCCAAATTGGCCAAAGGAAAAGCCAATGATAGGAAAAGCCCATGTGATGCGATAAAGCCGATGTTGGGATTATCCTCCTTTGTGCAAATTAGCAATCGGAGCACTGATGCCGATCTCTTGTGAAGCTTCGCGTTTAAGCCCCCGGATTTGGGTATTTCAGGTGGCCAATAACCATGTGAAAACACTTTCCCACATCTTTGAGGACCTGTGTTTAAAGCCTGGTGCCGGGTGCTTCTCAGGAGGGCACACTGACAAAGTTCCTTTGAGCTACAAGCTGTGGGTTGCAGCTGTACGTAATTCATAGATGTGTGATATAACATTGATTGAAGTCGATTATTTATAATCACTCATAACTGACGTTTATTAAATAGCCTGATATTGGACCACAGAGCTTGGGCCATTGTTGGCACCGTTTTGACTGTTCTCCCTGCTTACCTGTGGTATCCCATGCCGCTGAGTCTCAAATAAAATGTGTGCAGTCCATTGCAGTATTTAACTGTTATGTTCATGATACAAGTGTGGTGCCCAGCCTCGCGCATGACAGGCTGGGTGCGTGTGAGAGGCGGCCGGCTGAGGAAATGTGACGACACCCACGTTGAGTCATAAACAACTCGTGGTCGGTGACGAAATTGGCAGTTGTGCACTCACTTTGATTGGTCGATTACAAAGTTGGTAGTTGTGCACTCACTCGGATTGGTGGGTAACAAAGTTGGCAATTGCGCGTACGGGCATGCGAAAATGCATATAAGCGCGTGTATGTGAGCGCTGGGGAGAATTCCATGGGGGATTACTCCAGAACGGACGTTCTGTTGTGTTATTAATAAAGCATCGAAAACTCAGAAGGCCTCTGCCCATCTATCGCCGCTGAGTGAGTGTGGACGACGCTGAGCTGCCGCTACAAGCCGCGAGAAGCCGTGCCATGTGGTCGCCCGCGCACCTCGGAACCCGGGTGTCTGTGGAGAAGCTACGAGTTTGGCTGTTGGGATGCGGACTCACGCCGGAGACTGCAACGAGCGGAGTCTGAGGGCAGCAGCGGCGCGAAGGCAACAGCGGCATGAGGGCAGCAGCGGCACGAGGGCAGCAGTGGCGCGAGCGCAGCAGAGGTGAGCAGAGTCGCAGGGGAGGCGCGGCATACTGCATCGGCGGCGGCAACTGCATTGCGGAGTGCAGCAGAGGCTCAGCGCGAGCCGGAGAGAGCTGCAAGGAACCAGCGAGCCAGGAGAGACTAGCGACTGCACCGGCGACACTGCGGCATACCGCATCGGCGGTGGCGACTGCATGGCGGAGCGCAGTGGGGATCTCGGGGCACGGCGCGGCGGCGAGGAGGGTCGTGAGGAGCCGCGGAGTGCAACTGCGCCATGGCTGGAGACGTTCCAGGGAGCACTGGAGGCCACGAGGCAGGCCGCTGTGCTGTGTTGACAGGGTGTGGCGCAGCGGGCGGCACGGCAACAGACAGCGAGGCAGGCTCCAGGGAGCCATGGAGCATGACAGCACCATGGCTGGAGGCTTCTGTGGAGCGCGGATAGAGCTGCGTTAGACTGGCCGGGGGCTGCGCAACTTGGCAAATTGTCATCTTGGTGACGCAGGGCGGCTCGAGCACGATGCTCAGCCCCTGTTGCGGGGGGCAGAGCTGATGCTGCCTAGCTGCTGAGGAGGAGCTGTGGGCAGCACGCCTCGGTGGGCAGGCCGTGGGGCGGTCCAGGTTGCGGCTGTGACCGCAGGTGAAAATGCGGCGGGCAAGGCTCGTGTGAGAGCCGTCTGCGACGGGGAGCTACCAGGGCGGTAGCGCCCTCGTCGGCACTGGAGCCGGGATGGGGAGCTCTCATTTCGAGGGCCCCCGGCTTGTCAAGACACCATAAAGGAATGACGGTGGAGACGGGAGCTGTGCGGGGACAATCGGAGGTGGTGGCGGGTGTGCGTTGTGTTAGGGCTCGGCAACGCGATGAAAGGGGGGACCCACTTGTGCGGCGTCGACAGTAGGAGACAGGCGACCACAGTGGTACAAACTCTCTCTGTATTACTGACGCCACGCGACGGCAGTGCGCAGACAGACGACAGCGCAACAACAGTACGCGGGCGAACAGTACGCGGACCAGTACACAGCCGGGCGATGGCGGGGCGGCAGTACCTGGACAAATAATAACGCGACGATAACCAAATACACGGACGGAAAGGAAACGCAACGCGGTACGCGGACAAGGCAGTGGCGGCGGTGGACGAGGCGGCAGCGGCGGACGAGGCAGCAGCGGCGATATAGAGAAGTAGCGGTGGCGGCGGCGGTGGCGGCGATATAGAGAAGCGGCGGCGGCGAACGAGGCGGCGGCAGCGGCGAGCAAAGAGGGAAATGATCCGGCCCCGCTACCAGCGCGGAAGCCGATTTACATAGGCGGCGCAACTGTCCTGATTGGGAACCCGTGCACAGGTGAGTGGCCAATTATCCACCTGTGCGCCGGTAAGTGGATTATTAACCAGGTGTCCCAATCAGGGCGAGCTGGACCGCCATGCATGCCTTCCACGTTGTGTGTTGTTCCTCAGTGTGTGTTAGACCGAGTACCCCACTGGTTTGAGTAGACGTCATTGTCGTAATGTTGTGTTCTTCCTCAGTGTGTGTTAGACCGAATACCCCACTGGTTTGAGTAGACGTCATTGTCGTGATGTTGTGTTGTTCCTCAGTGTGTGTTAGACAGAGTACCCCACTGGTTTGAGTAGACGTCATTGTCGTAATGTTGTGTTCTTCCTCAAAGTGTGTTAAACCGAATACCCCACTGGTTTGAGTAGACGTCATTGTCGTGATGTTGTGTTGTTCCTCAGTGTGTGTTAGACCGAGTACCCCACTGGTTTAAGTAGACGTCGTTGTGTGTAATGTCGTGTGTGTTCCCAAGTGGGAGAAATGAGAGTTGCCGAGACCCCGCGTGCGGGTAGAGAGACCGCGGGAGAGGGGTGTGTGTGTGTGTGGGGGGGTCCTAAAGTGCCCCCCGGTCATGTGGAACCCCGGGAGTGGCGTATGTACCGGTAGGGAAACCGCAGGAGAGGGGTGTTTGGGGGAAGGGCCCTAAAGTGCTCCCCGGCCATGTGAAACTCCGGGAGTGGCGTAGGTACCGGTAGGGAGGCGTGGGAGAGGGTTGTGTGGGAGGGGATCCTAGAGTGCCCCCTGTTCATGTGAAACCCCGGGAGTGGTGTAGGTACCCATAGGGAGGTGCGGGAGAGGGGTGTGTGGGAGGGGGGTCCGAGAATGCCCCCCGGTCATCTGAAACCCCGGGAGCAGTGTTGATGCCGGAGGCAGGTACGACGAGTTTGTGGGGGGTGGCACGCGTCTGTGGTGTGACCACGAGTCAGTGGTGTGACCACGAGTCGGTAGCACGGCGCGAGTCTTGGCGCGTCGGCGGTGAAAGCTCCGAGGGAACTTTCTCCGCCGGAGGGAGTGTGCAGTGCCCAGCCTCGCACGTGACAGGCTGGGTGTGTGCGAGAGGCGGCCGGATGAGGTAATGTGATGACATCCACGTTGAGTCATAAACAACTCGTAGTCGGTGACGAAATTGGCAGTTGCGTAATAACTCGGATTAATGGGTAACCAAGTTGGCAGTTGCGCGTGCGGGCATGCAGCAATGCATATAAGCGTCTGTATGTGAGCGCTGGGGAGAACTCCGAGGGGAGATGTGAGGAGGAGGCCACGCAGTATGTGATCCGTCAGGATAGCGCTAGAGAGTGCGCTGAGCGCGAGGCGGCTACGAGTCGATGTGCCGGCGTTACCCCGGGCACTGAAGTTCTGTTGTGTTATTAAATAAAGCATCGAAAACTCCAGAAGGCCTCTGCTCATCTATCGCCGCTGAGAGTGTGGACGACGCCGGGCTGTTGTTACAAACTGTGAGAAGCCGCGCCACGCGGTCGCCCGCGCACCTCGGATAGAACCCGGGTGTCTGCGGAGAAGCTACGAATTCGGCTGTTGTGAGAGCGTTCTCCATTCCGGCACCACACAAGTATTAATTTGTTATTGTAAGAACCAACCGTGGCGCTTTAGCTGATAGGACCGCACACGACATGGCCTATTTGAACATTGGTTTGAATCCTCGCCGCACAATCCGCGATCAATTAAGTCAGTGGTGTCCGCGGTGGGAGAGTAGAAAGCAACGAGACTGTGTTTAGTTGAACGTCACGTAGCCACTCACTGTATGCTGTGTATTTTTTGCTCCTCGTCTTGTGTTTCTAGCCCCGGGCTATTAATAACAACATCACCCTTCCATGCACCACTTACCGTGTGGTTTCCCTTTCTTTATACATGTGTGCAAGGAGCGGTGGCACAGTGATTAATAGGGTTATGGCTCAGCGCAGTGAATGACGATTATTCCAAATGCAATGCTCATTTCAACGCAAAGTCTCTGTGAAGGTATTTGTTATACATCCTTCACCCCCGCAAATAAATAAGCTACACGGTTTCCACAGTTCTGAGTCAAAGAGACGTTAAAGAATGAATAAATAGAGTACAGGAACCGGTCTCACCAATGATGCTGTTCCTTAAGCAAAATATATTGAGTAGGGAGGTGCAGGGCTACGTGATAAGAACGACGGGTGAGAGATGAGAGACGAACCTACCTTCAGAGTGGAGACATGGAGATTGGAAGGGAAGCAGAGGGAGTCGACTGAAGAGACGACAGCAGTGAGATGACATCACAAGAGTTTCGAGGCCTCGACTGCACAGGGGCCACCTGGGAAACAGGAGGGAATCGAAGGGAATGGGGGCGGCCTTTGCCGAGAGTTGGGAAGTTGCAGACTTACATCTACACCTGTCTCCAACACACACAAAAGATAGAGAGGAGGGAGCGAGAGAGACGAACATCTCCTATGTAGCCTGTAAAGACTCTTGAGGGAAATAGTGTCAGCGAGTACCTATCAACGAAACACACTTCTCTGTGATCATTTCGTGAATTTGAAATGCTGGTTGGTCTTAAAACCCCACAAGTATCTCTCATCTCATCTCATTATCTGAAACCGCTTAATCCTATATAGGGTCACGGTGAGCCGGAGCCTATCCCGGAAACACAGGGCGTAAGGCAGGAAAACACCCGACGATGGGACGCCAGTCCATCGCCAGGCATTGCGGGACAATTTTAGTCTGCGAGCCAATCAACCTATCCAGGAGCATGCTTTTGGACTGTGGGAGGAAACCGGAGTACCCGGCCAAAACCCACACGGACACGGGGAGAGCGTGCAAACTCCACACAGAAAGGCACCCGAGCCGAGAGATTCGAACCCGGGACCTTCTTGCTGTGAGGCGTCAGCGCTAACCACTGGGCCACCGCGCCGCCCCCCACAAGTATCCCGGGTGACAATCCTTACTGTGTGTGTGTACAAGGTGCGTGCCTCTCCCAGGTCCACTCAGCCAAAACGGTATTGTTTGGGTGGTGTCAACAAACATAAGCCTTGGCGTGAGGCGAAGGTGTTCAGGTAAGTGTGATGTGTGTGCCGGAGTGGCCTTAGCTGATGCGCGCTGACTAAACTTGACTGTGTGTGTCTGTGTGTCTGTCTTTGTGCCTGTGAATGTGTCGGGGAGTGGGGAGCGGTAGTGTGGTGGTTAGCACGCACTACGAACCCAGCAACCCGAGTTCACTACCCGCTCACGACCAATAACGGTCGTGAATTTTTTGAATCGTTAGCACAGGGGAGACAAAGGCGGTCAGGCATGTCGAAAGTCACTCAGTGTGTCGACGTTCGCGTGTGCTTGATAACAGAACTTGCCCCAACAGTTTGTTAAAGGCTTTATGGGGAATCTTTGTGTGTGGGGGGAGTGGTGTCACGGGGAGCAGTGATGTGGTGGTTAGTGCATTGCACTATAAGTGTGGGTCACTGCTAACCTGCAGCGGTGATATCTTAACCGGTTCTCTGGATTTCTCCAATCGAGCGTCGTGTCTAACACGTTCTGCACTTGTGGGTAAACATGAAACGTTGGGCAAACGTTGGTCCAACGGTTTCAACCACATATCAACATTGGTCCAGTATTGCATATTCACTGGGCTGTTCTGCTGTCAGCCTGCACAGGCACTAATAGCTCTTGCCCTGGCGATCTGTGTGATGTACACGGGGGATCTTCGTCTGTGTTGGATGCAGCAAGCACAGCGGAGGCCGTGTGCGTGGAGGTCGACTCGATCAACCAGGTGGTGGTGAACAACACGATCAAGCTGACGTGCATCTCTTGCCGGAAGCGGCAGGAGCAGGGCGCTTTGGTGGATGTCACGTGGACCTTCCAGCCCGACTATGCCAACGCGACGCCGGTTGATGTGAGTATCTTCACCGCGTTGAACGATGGGGGCATGTGACCACACTCTCACCCCTGGTCCTGGGCCTTCCCGAGATCAAGTCAGCCTCGAATGAGTATCTGATGCGATGTCAATACATCGTCAATAGGGAGGCAATGGTGGCTAGACGTGATGTTGTGCAACCACCCCCTTGTGTGCCATGCCGACCTTTATGTGGTCAACAGCACTTGCACAAGCATTCTGTTAATGGCTGTATGTGAGAACTGTCTTTGTTGTGCCGCTTTAAGCGAATCATTCACAAATTCGTATTTTTAAAATTACGTGTGCGAGTTGGTGATCATTTACAAGAACGTAATCGTTAGATGCTTAAAAATGAAACAAAATATTCACCCTGACGTATCTTTACCAAGTTGTTGTCATGAAACAAAAACCATCTTACATGGACTACAAACTTCAAAACACATAAATGCTAACGTGCGTATGGAAATTATAAAATCAAATATAATCTGGGCGGCATGGTGGGCCAGTGAGGAGCGCTGTGGCCTCCTCATAGCAAGAAGATCCCGGGTTCGAATCTCGGCTCGGGTGCCTTTCTGTGTGGAGTTTGCATGTTCTCCCCGTGTCCGCGTGGGTTTTCGCCGAACACTCCGTTTTCCTCCCACAGTCCAAAAAACATGCTGCCGCATAGGTTAATTGGCTTGCAGGCTAAATTTCCCTCAGTGCCCGGTGATGGACTGGCGTCCCATCGTGGGTATATCACTGCCTTGCGCGCTGTGTTTGCGGGATAGGCTCCGGCTCACCATGACCCTGTACAGGATTAAGCGATTCTGACAATGAGATATTGTTCTACTGGTCGCAAAGACTAACCATCATCTTAGCAACAGGGTTCCCTAGCAACGGTTGGTCCTACGGTAAGTCATAGAAAATCATCAGTGAGCATGAGTGAATGAGGTGAGCATGAGACTGGATAAGAGGAATGAGTGATTGAACGCGAGAGAAATGAGAGGACATTACTTTAAAACACGTTTACATTTCTGCTTATATATTTAGAAATTCAACAACTGTCCCTGAATGCGCTGATATGCATCATAAAATTTGATGTTTTGCAGTTCGCCAGAACATGTGTGAAAATTATTGAAATGAATGAGTACATTAGAGAGGAATGAGTAAATGAGGGAAAAAGGTGAGTGACGTAGTTCGGTGGGGTGGTGTCGTGTTAAGTGGTTCGGTAAAGTGATGTTGCAGTGAACACAAGTGATGTGGTTCAGTGGTGTGGCGTGTAGTGGAGCAGTGTCGTGTGTGATGCAGTGTAATGGAGTGGTGTCGTCGTGTCGTGTAAGGGAGCAATGCATTCATGTTGAGAGAAGGCGACTGAGCCGACAGGGAAGGCAACACGTTTTATAGGATTCCCTGTCCTCAATAATTGTTTAAGTTAAATAACACTTTGGCTTGGAAAACAAAACCAATCTTCTTCAATACCTCTTTGGCCAGATCAGTAATATATGGATTCCATAACTGCCCACTTTGGATTGTTGTGTCAAACAGATTAATGGTTTTACTATGGCTAGGAATATCAATGGTAAATATATATTTATGTTGTATTTATTATAACCTGATATTATCATTGCTACCATTTGGTTTTGTCTGTCATTGTTATTTCAGGAACATACCTCTTCACTTATTTGTATACTTTTTCACGTGTCCACATCTTTTATCAGTGTCCACATGTTTTGTTAACCAGTGCCCACATGTTTTGTTAACCAGTGCAGGTACATTTTGGTTTATTGAGCAAAAAGGTGTTTTTAGTAACAAAAAACCGGAATAACAGAAAACAAAAAAAACTTCTGACGCCCTGACTTCAGATCCTGGTGATGAAAGAAAATGGCTACAAAATGAAGTGGATGCAGCCACAGTTTGGCAAAAATCGTGTGCGGCTTGCCAACAGCAAGGACTACCAGGTGGGATCGCTGCGATATGACGATAATATGATACATTGCACAATGTAAGTTCGATGGTAACCATAACCTCCGTTTTGAAAGAAAAACACTTCCAGTAGAGGTCCCCTAATGCTGGGCATCCTGAGCTGTACATTATGGGAGGTGTGTTGTAAATGGTAATTGACAATGGTAACGATGATGGTCCCCACTACCAGGAGGTATCCCTCGAGATCGCCGAGACGATTCTCAACGACACGGGGACCTACCGTTGCCAGATCTTCCGCATCCTCATAATGCCCACCGTCCCGTACCCTCCTGAGTTCCGCCTGACGAAGACCATCCATCTTACCGTGCTCGTCGAAAGTGAGAAGTTTTCCACACCACTCACCTCTACATCATTGCACACAGGTCCCAATTAACGCTTTACTTGCTGCTGCACGAAACATTGGTATTTGTGCGTCATGATCTAGGTTTTCATGGCTCAATGCATGATGGTTGCTTCGAAAAGCTGCTCTCTCGGGACAGCCGCGTCAATCGCTCCCTCTCGAGTGATCGATGCGGCTGTCCCGAGAGAGCAGCTATTCGAAGCAATCATCATTTGTGCGTCACTCCAAAAATACAAAAAAATTTAAACATATAACAGAAGGCACTAAAGACCATAAGATGATGGACTTTGTTTGATCACCACTAAATTTATTTTTGCACTTCATTTAAATATCCCAGCTCTGAGACTTATATTTCAGTTTGTCATGCAATGAATATTATTCATAATGTATGGTCGGGTTGGAAAGTGCTGCCTTCTTTCGTGTTGCCCAGAGGTCACTTGAAGTGATCTCAAATGTAGCTCTGAGATGTCTGCTTGTGAGTCATTACTCGAACATGGAGGCCTATACTGCTGTGTGGAAAATCCAATGGCACATGACACGATGCCAACATTGCAAACGGGCAGACAGTGGTTTTTATTCCCTGCTCGCGGCACGTAGCCCCCCTGGACGTGACGGCAAAGGTGTCGGAGGTGATGATGTACTTCATGATCGTTGCCAGCACCCTGCTGCTCATCTTCACGCTCATCACCTGCTACAAGCAAGTGAAGCAGGCCGACATCGACAAGCGCAACAAAGTGTGAGTATCTCAGTCAGCGCTAACGATAAGCTGTACACCAGGCACATGACTCCATTCAACGAACGTGAAGTGCACGCGATGGTAAAATGCAACACAGTGGAAACGTAAGTGGAAATTTTACTGCATGCCTAGAATTTGCATGATTAAAAAAATGGCACATACCTGGTATTATACCCCATTGTAAATAGGGCAGTGCAGTAAAAGCCATCAAAGTATTTTACCTCTACCTTTCCCATTTTTACCATTCCACGCTGACCAGCGCGTACTTAAGTATGGTCAAATAACTGCTGTGTGGCATTGGGAGACCCTTATACAGCAGTGGATGTATGAAACAGCCCGTACTGTAGACGTTTGCGCATAAACACGAGGGTTTACTCAGACTTCTCCCTTGCCCTGTCTCGCCGCAGCACGGACCTCTTGGTAATCGCTCCGGTGAACAAGGAGAATTGCGCTGGAGAGCAGGCGGAAGAGGAGCTCAAGAGTAGCTCCTAAGCCTCGTGTCGGGCCATCAGGAGCTCAGACGCCGCAAGAGCTCGTCTCTAACAACCAGACCCGACGGGTGGGCTCCAGCATCGCCATTCAATGGGTTTCCAATAATTTATACATTTGTTTGTTCACGTATGGGACTGAATGCGTCCTGAAGGACGTCCACCGTGGTAGATGGAGTGATGAAATCAACTCGTGTTCAGTTGCTAGATGAGTTATATCGCATGATTGTGAGAGACGAAGGCGATTTGGCCTTAATGCAGCAGTGGAATAATAAAGGTTGATAATGGTGATGAAGTGCTAAATATTCTTACTTAACCACCAGGTTAAAAGGTAAGTCTGGTCAATATAAATGTATTTAAGACAGGAGCAATAAGAAGCATTGATAAGCTATATGTGACAAATTCCATCGAATCACAGGCAGCTCTAAACAGAATGTGAAATAAAAAATGGTTCAACGTACGCCAACACCAGTAAACCGGTGATACAAGACTTTTATATTTTGGCAAGATGGAAACTTACTCGACGCACAGATGTTAAAACATAGGTAATATTGCCTTTAATAAATACCATATTGGCTTCGGCTCATTATTGGAAACTCAGCGAATGTATAATTCTTTTGTATCCACACACCATTGATTTTCTGTTGATTTTGAAAACAGATTGGGATTGCTTTTCCTTTCCAAACTTGTGCTTATCTGTAATTTATCACGCACATATCAAACACATTCACAACATCAATGAGTTTTATGTATTACATGTGCTATATATAATACAGCAGTGTCTATAAAGATACCAGCACACATATACACATACAAATAGCCCATGTATGACGTCCCAATTGAATGAGTGTCTTTACCATGAGACTATACTTATCCAAAACTTTTGTGACAACACCTAGAAATTGATACGCAATGAGCCAAAACATTTACACATTCTGAAATGTCAAAACAATTTGATATCTACCTGACTACAAACTATACATTTGTTTTAATGTATGCATAAACTTATTTTAATAATCCTGTGGGCGATTGGGGTTTCGTCAAATGGCTCAGAGGGTCAGCGACGCTGAGTCTGCACTTATGAGAATAAAGCCAGGTTTGGACTGCCTGGCCCCAAGGAATGCTAGAAGGCATTGCGTTTAAATTTTACAAGATTTGGCCAATATTCCAGTTCTGCTATACGTTTAAATGTGGCTGCCATGATAGGACACCCTGTCATATGACATGATACTGAAAGCACAATTGCAATACATTTGGCAAAGAGAAAAACACACATGGTAGGCGGTTTACGAGGTGGTCACATTCAGGTATTTAGGTTCCTGGCGTAGTCTCTTGAAATTCATACATGGCCAAGTACAATCGATCAATTTCAATCGAGTCCCCCTGGCTCTTTAGTACTGAGTGTGAAGCAGGGGTGGGGGGGGAGGGACTTGGGCTTGGAAACATGTGAGGTTGATCTGTTGGTGGCTATGCACATCTGTGCCTCAGCAAGGGCTAAAGAATCACATATAGATTTTGAGACTCGCTGAGCCTACGACGTGGTGGCCAGGAGCCAGTATATGGAAATTAGGTTTGTAAACCCGTGTGGATCTTTGAATGTTACTCTCCAAGAATATGTTTTTTTGCCACGTACTCGAGATTACGCCTCCAATATGCAAACAGGTACTGGCCAAATATCCCAGTGCAGGAACATTTGAAGTTCGACTAAGCTTTTCTGGACATATATCTCTAGGTGCCATATCCTACAGAACGTTGGTGAGAATGGACTTTCACAAATCCATGCTCTTCGAACTTCTAAGAATGTCAACTGTTGACATGTTCATCCATTTCGAGGACTCTTGTCATGTCATCTGTCATCCACAATCTCTTTCCTTCAAATTTTCCAGTTTTCACCAGATTTATAATTTCCTGTTTCCTCATAATATTCCGAGAAACTTCGACTACTTCTAATGTCATTCAGCATCTTCCTTCTACATCCCATTTTTTTACAACATTTCTTCATTTCAGATGTTACTTGATAATACCTTCAAGGTGCATCTAAAGAACCACATTTCAGTTGCTTCAATTCTCTATTCTATACTTGGTGATATTGCCCAACGTTCTGATGCGTATGTGAAAACTGGTATAACGTAACAATCGAAAACTCTTAATTTCGTCCCCATTGAAATGTTATTATTTATCAGAATCTTTTCATTTTGAAAAAAGCTAACTTTGGCCATCCTTATCCTCCATTTAATTTCATGATCACATTTACCATCTGATGTTATCCAGCTTCCCAGACAAATTAATTTATTAATCTGTCTTACATTTTTATTATCTATTTTGATGTTGCATACAGGTAACCTTTTCTTCTGTGAAATTATCATGCATTGTTTTCCTAGAATTGATAGTAAAACCTTATCACTTTTACTGTAACTTTATTCAGAATTGCTTACAGCTTCCCCTCTATGGTCATAAAACCACGTCATCTGCATAACGCAGGTCATTCATATTGTCTACCAATTATCAACCCTGCCAAACCTTCAATTTCTCAAGATTTTCTCACTGTGCAAGTTAAACAAATCCGATGAAAATACACAGCCTTGACTCACACCTATTTTAATTTGGATGAAATCACTTAGTTCATTTCCGATCCTTACTGCTGCAGTTTGATCCCAGTAGATGTTCCTTGGAATTCTCAAATCTTACCATCAATGTCCAGTTCTTGAAGCGTTTTCATTAGCTCCTCGTGTTTTATACTATCGAATGCTTTGTTACAGTGAATGAAACACAAGTAGAGGTATTTCTTCATTTCAGTTGCTCTTTCTGAAAATATTCGGACGATGAAAGTGGCATTTATTGTACCTGGATCTTCAACAATACCACAGTGAACTTTTGAAACCTCTGGTTATATTCTCTTTCTGGCTCTTAGCACCAACACTTTCATTAAGATCTTTGTTTTGTGGCTCATTAAACTAATGCTTGTATGGAGGTCACATTCAATAGCTGGATATAGCAATTGCATGATTACATTTGTGAGCTCAGGAATGAATTATATGGATCAGATATGCTGTGGTTTGCACGGTACGGCTGGATGGCCTTAACTGATTTGACATGCTAACGCAATTGTTTCGTGTTTTGTTCTACCGCATTTGTGACGATTTAAAAAAAATACTTTGGCGTTCTCTTCAGCGTTTAATCGTAGGGTTGGATGAAGCTATGCATTGCTTGTAGTGTGCTAAATACTCATGCATTACCAGACTGTGGATAGGATTAAAACATTATTATCAGGATTTAAATTTTACATTAAAATTTTTCCTAACATCTCGCAGCACCCATCCGTGAGAGCGGACAGGGCGAGGCAGGGACTTATTTTCCGGAGCTCAGGCCCGGATAGCTTTGGTTGAAATTAATGGGTGGCTGTTATTGTTTTAAAATATGTTTCAATGTTCGCTCTAATCCCGGAATAAAAACTATATATCTGTGCTGTGATTGCACACAACCCATTGACATGCATAAAACACAACACAGACTTCTTACAGGCTGTTGGACAAACGTGTTGTGATATAAATGTTTACTATATATACGGTATATATCCTATCGTTGTTTCAGGGCACGTTATCCTTCTGCATATGGTCTCATAGTTGTGCTGCATGGCTCTCTGATGGATTGTCAAGGTGTGTCGCATTGTTGCTGCTGCAGAAGTTCCAAGCACGTGAATGGAAATATTGCACTTAGCAACACATAACCCAAAAACACATCGGAGAGCCAGGAGCAGAGTGTGTGAGAATATCTGGGATCGAATGCCGATTTTGTACATTTCTTCCTAAGCAGAAATTGCATTAAATCCCAGAGTATGATAGACTTGGATTTGAATATATTGTACAATAGATTTGAGTCATGTTTAATATAAACAGGGCGGCATGGTGGCGCAGTGAGTATCGCTGTCGCCTCACAGCAAGGTCCCGGATTCGATTTCCGGCTTGGGTGCCTTTCTGTGTGGAGTTTGCGCGTTCACCCCCTGCCCGCGTGGGTTTTCGTCGGGTACTCCGGTTTCCTTCCACCGTCCAAAGACACGCTGCTGCCTAGGTTAATTGGCCTCCTGAGTAAATTGCCCCAAAAAGTGTGCCCTGCGATGTACTGCAACATCCTGAGTATCCCCTGTCTTGCGCCCTGTGTCGGCCGGAATAGGCTCCGGCCCACCCATGACCCTGTACATGATTATGCGGGTATTGAGATTTTATGAATGAATTGAACGCATGCAGCACTGGTTATGAATGCTTCTTCGACACACATAAGCGTGTGTTTTAACTAGCATGAAGTGTTATTTTCAGATCATGTAGAGCACGATTCATGCAAATATCTTTTATTCAAAGAAAAATTCTGCGACTTTTTCTCACCGTGCAGATAGAGTATACAGTATGATGAGTATTGGCTTGAGTGTGAGTGCAGCATGAAGAGGGGTTAAAATTTTATTAATTCCCAGGTCGCTGGTAGACTGGAATACTTGGCACATGCCGAGCCGTTACAGTGCATGGAGAGAGGTATATACTGGATGTGGTGTGCCAGGTGTGGAAATATTTTTTCTGACTGAAAGAATGCCCTGGTGCTAACGGACACTCGCTGAACGTTCAGTGCGGGGTGACGACGATATGTTGAGTCACTGCGCGAAAGCCGGCGGCCTGCATGCGTGTTGCATTGGTTCGTTGTACGGGCTTTTTTTTTGGTTATTTAACTTCTGCCAAAAACCTTCAAGCGTGTGTGCTTGGCTAACTTAAACTTAGCAACTCTCTTACTTTTTCCACTGTCACGATTTACAAACGCAGATTAAAAGATACTGTTGAAACACATCAAGTTGCAGGTGTATGTATATTTGACACTGTACAATACCGGTTAAATATTCTCTCAAACTGATAGCACGTTCCCATTTACATCATAACTTGAGTGCACAGCCATTAGGCAAATGCAAAAACTATTAGCATTTCCAGACATGCATTGTGGCACTACATTGCATTTCTCATGGAAACGCCGATGTTTTTTTTCTATATACACAAAGGCTGTGTCGCATTTTACACGTTTCCGTGTGTTGTTGGAAACCTATGGTTTTCCAGGCTTCCCCATTATTTTATGATGGATATTCATCGTCATTTAAAGATTTATGATAACGCGAATTGAGCCGTGAATTTAGGCCGTACCTCATTCTCTGGGCCGAATTTACTAAGCGGACAGGCCTGCTTTCCCTGTGAAAATGCTGTCTGTCTCACGAATCAACTGCCAATTTAAAATGTTGTGAGCAACAATCATTTTACAAATCAAGTTTAATTTTGACTGCAACACGGTGTTGTTATTTTACTCACACGTTTTAAGAGTACACTTGGATTTATTTTTGTAAAGACCTGCCAACTCCAAAAATCAATAGAAATGTATTTTAACCAATGGTAGCTGTTTGTCAATCCAAGTTGACCTCAATTGGCGCTGCAACAGAAACTAGATACAGCAAGGACGCAAAGTGCATTGAGGCCATCGTTTACTACAGAAATGGCTCAGTACAAACGTTCATCAAACATTAACGCACGTATACTGAGCTCCTGTAATATACTCAGCACGAGCAGCTGTCCGGCCTTTACAGTGCCTCCAAGCAATGGCTTACATTGCAAATCAACACATCTCATGGCAAATCCGCCAACTACCATCACAATTGAAAAAGAGAAAACCTGATGTGGTGTTGTGGTAATCCACCCAACATGAACTGGTGCCATTTCATAATTATCTTGACACGTTCCTAGTCGTCTAAACACAGCTGAGAGCCTCCAGCAAATACAAATATGTAAAAAAACCAATATTATCACTTTAGTAGATTATTAAAATTGTAATGATGCGTTTTAGTTTACTGGGGCCCCTTTAAAACGGCAGCAACCCTGACATCAGCATAGCAGGACATCTAACCATCCGATTGGTTTCAATGAGCCATGTCACCTCTGGCCTAGTGGCACAAGTGGGCACAGAGGTGAGACTTATTTCTAAAAAAAATCCAATTGACTCCACTTGGCCCAAGCCACCACCGTTCTGCACTGCATCATAATTATCAATACCCGCAATTATTATTATTCATCCTGTACAGGGTCGCAGGGGACTAGAACTTATCCCAGCAGAGGGCAAATAGCGGGCCTATAGCCAGCATGTGACGCCGGTGTATTGCAATTGTGTCCTGCAATTTTTTAGGACAGGCAGCAATGTATCTTTGGACGGTGGGAAAAAACCGAAGTACCTGACAAAAACCCACGCGGACAGAGGGAGACTGCGAGTAAGTCAACTGATACTGTGTAAAAATAAAAAAGGTTCCTAATTTTTCACCGTACAAATGTGAAACCGTGAACACAGAATCCACATCATTGGAGGACCGACTTATGTTAATCTGGCCTGGCAAAAAAAATTATTGACAAAAAGGAACTTGAAATTCAGTCACTATGTACAGACATAAGTCCATTAGCAACTGAAGAATTGGGGGTTCTTTTAAAGAATACCAAGAACCGCAGCACAAACATAAACTCCAACGTATAAACATATTAACATCGGTGCACATAAACAGCATTTTAATATTTTATTTAAAACACGTGTAAAATTGTGGTATGTTTGTGAACCAGATTGTTAAATAAGAGTTCTGCAATCCCAACAGTTTGACATTGTCTTTTGACAATTACAGTTGGGCATGTGTAAGGCTTGGGGGCAATAGTTGGTAGACCCCAAATGACCTTAAGGATCCGCATTTGATTCCTTGTCACGTCCAACATCAGTGGTGAGCAATATCTGAACCAGTCCAGTCCATGCCCTTTTCATTAAATGGCACTGAACAGCATCATAAAGTATGGTTAAACCAACAACCTGACTGGACACAGCATAAGACGCCTTCATTCAGCAGTGGAGCTGTCCCTTATTAGTATTATTTGCATGACGACATTCATAATACTCATGCACAAGAACAAAACAATGAGAATGTTACACATGTCACCCGCAATAATCTATCACTTGCAGCTTGCTGGAAAACCCTGCAGCTGGTTTCGAGTTTAAACGCTATTCAAGGGCCACTTGTTAATCAAGCCAAATCCCCAAATTGTGAAAATTGACAGTGAAAACAAATATTTCATTAAATATACAGGTGTCAGACCTGTAAGGGGTCTGAGTAGACATATGGTCATCTTATGACATGATTTCAAAAGCACAATTGCAACAAAAAATGCTCGTAGTGGGTATAGCGATGTGTCAGAAGAATATAATGGTGAGTAACTACCTTGGATTTTAGAAGTTTAACATATTGCCAGCATGGTGAAGTATGATCAAACAACACCCACAACTAAACCCAGCAGCGCATTGGCAAAAGGGCTGTGGAATATTACCAATTGTCTTAAGGTGCCATACAATGTCACATCAGATTCACTGGGGTTTGAGTTACTGGCAGTTACGTGAAGCGATTGGATATGTGGTGCAGTGGTAACATCTACGCCACACAGAAAGAATGTCCTGCCCGAGAAGGTTTGATTCCTGCCTCGGGTGCCTTTCTGTATAGAGTTTATGTGTTCTGCCCCTGTTGTATGTAGGTTTTCTTCTGGGATTTCTGGATTCCTCCCACAACAAAAAAAAACACTAATAATTGGCCGATATCATCATAATGTATAAAACGCAGTATCTGGCCGGTGTTGGTGCCGGCTGACTGCATGGCTGCCGTTCCCCCCGCCTCTCTGTGGTTTCCTTGCGGCTCTGTAATGATGCGAGTCACCCTGGATTAAGGTATCTATGAAATCATAATTAATAATTATTATTAATAATGTGAACGATGGAAAACGGGAGCTGCACCATGCAGAAATATTGTACTAGGTGTGGTTGATTCACTGGTCAGGGTGGATGTAACAATCGGATGTGTTACGTTGTACCGTTATTAGTTGTATTGCGGAACTGCTGAATCAAATCAAACCCAACAGCTGCTCTAGCCACTGAGACTAGTAAATGCAGCAGAGATTTTAAGCCATACGTTCAGGTGGCAACCTTTAGTTTCAGACTGGCAATGTCCCCCTGCCTGAATCGTACAAGCTCAGGCCACACCCACCCATCAGGATGAGGTTTCTAGAGAGTAGGGGACTCAACAAGAGAGCAATTATAGTTTGATTGCATCTTTTATTAACAAGATTAAATAAATTCATTGAGATGCAAGAAACATTGTCTGTTTGTGTAGGGGCCACCTGGGTTAAATCCCCATTGCAATCATCACTGGATATTTTTACTGCGCTTCTCACTTCGAGGCATCCCACGGCAGGAATCCCCTCGGGGCAGTTATCCCTGTGAGAGACACATTGAACGCAGCACCAGGCAGCAGATGGACATTAGTGAGTCAGTGAAGGGCAATGTCGTCATGTGGCTTCCCAATTACATAACTTGCGAGTAAACTGATCAAATCTGGACCATGACGCTGGCACACATGACCTTCTCTTATTTTGAATAACGTAATGGGATCTTTAACATCCACTGTGAGGCAGATGGCGCGCATTTTACAGTTAATACACCCGCAGCATTAACCAGGGCGGCCGGCAGGATCGAATTGTAAACTTATGCAACAAGTGGCAAACGCGCTAGCGCTGAGGCCGTCTCACCGACTATGTGGCGTGGGCGACTCGCACGAAGAGCGAGAGCGACGCGAGACCTATGCACGCCGTGTATGCGGACTTTATGCCCAGGGTCATCCACCCGCTGGGCTCCGTGGCCCACACCAGCAGCCTGCGGAGGAGAGATGGCGCGAGCGCGCGTTATAGTCACGAGCTGCCCACACTGGCCAACGTCCCGCGGGTGCGTGCGTGTTTATGCCCGACGATCAATGTATGGATACTCCCACTAAAACAAAAAGGAGATATCATGGGGAAGACAATATTTCATTTCAACACTGAGTGCACATTTTTTTATCCTATGGTGACTGGTGGGGAAATACATAGGTGGGGGATGGAAGCCTGCGAGGGTGGGAGAAAGGGAAGAGGGGATGGCGCTGAGAGGAAGTTCGGAGGTGTAGTAACGCAAGGTAAGCATAGCAGAGCACAGCAGTGAAGGGGCCCAGATTCCTCAGCCTATTCACTGCCCACAGAAGACCCAACAAGTAAACATACACTTAGTAAATCTTAATCCCGTACAGGGTCGCAGGGGGGGCAGAGCCTATCCTGGCAGACAGTGGGCATAGGGCAGGCTGTATCCAGGATGTGATGCCAGTACAGGGCGGGGTCCTTCTTTTGAGGTAATTTACTCAGCAAGCCAATTAACCTAGGCAGCAACGTGTCTTTGGATGGTAAGAGGAAACTGTATTACCTGGCAAAAACCCAAACAGACACGAGCAGACATGCAAACTCCACACAGAAAAGCACCCGAGCCGGGAACCGAATCCGGGAACTTCTTACAAAAGGCAACTCGCTGCGCTACCATACCGCCCAGTAAACATAGAGCCCCCTATCGACTCTACCACTCAAAGTGCAGTGGGACTGCTTCACAGTAGACAGTAGGAGCAGGCCATATAGCGTCAGTCTTGCGCAAACCTATGTTAAATATGGGCTCGCTCTTCATAGTAGTTTAGTTCCATTTACAGTCATATTTGCGAATCTCTATGATCAATCTAGTATAACACATTAAGTAATAAGAAACTTTTTTTTATCTTTACAAAGCACAAGTGTTCCTAACAGTTTTTATTTTCTTGGTTTTCACCTGGCCCCCAGCCCACTGGCCTTTAATGAGCAGCTGCCACTGCCCCCGATAACCTGGACAAACGTATTGCCCACACAATTGCCACAACGTGACCAATTAAACACACAGCCATAATCAATCTTTTAATCAAACACGTACCGCCCGAGACCAGGGTCATTACAAACCAGTGGGCTATCCCTAAAGGAATCACCCTGGATATTAAAATGGCTAACAATTATCACACAAAGTTCCAAACCCAGCAAACTGAATTCACTTCTCGCCATCAATAGGAAAATATATGAACCAGTCCTGGGCCTGCCCTATGGATATTTAGCATTAAATTTAGTACTGGTGCAGCACTGTGGATACAAATGTAACACCACTGCTTTGCGTGTAATTTCTATGTGTACAAATGCCTCGCTGAAGGGCAGAATAGGTGCTACTTTGTGCACAACCGGTATGTAACTTAACACCATTGGCAAATAAAAATAATACATGAAACGAGCACACCCGTAACACTATAACCAAGAACAGCTGCCATTTCCCATGAAGTGACTGTGACATTCGTCGTTAACAGCACTTGTGTCCAACAGACTTGTAGGCTACATGTCTTTGAAAACATCGGCACTGGAGAAATTTGCCCCAAGAATCCGCATGGCAATATGGGGGATCTTTGTCTCATACACACGCATAGGCACACAGAAACATGGACAACAATAACAATAAGCTTGGAAGCTCACTCGATAAGGAAGTTGCGGTAGACGGCAAGAGCGAGCAGTGCGGTGACGATGGGCGTGAGGCCACGGGGAAGATCGTATCGCGACCACATCCACACCAACGCTGCGGTCGCCACGTAGTGTGCCTGGAGTCAGCGACAATGGTTAGCGATCTCGACGCGATGAAAGCGCCAGGACCACGCTCTATAGGCAAGACTAGGGGATACAATGCAGTAGAAACGGGCTCTCTGAGTTATATGAATAGTTGATTGCTCTACCAAATAACGGTTCGATATTCCCAACTCACGGCACGGTGGCTCAGTGGGTAGTGCTGTCACCTCACAGCAAGAAGGTCCCGGGTTCGAATCTCGGCTCGGGTGCCTTTCTGTGTGGCGTTTGCATGTTCTCCCCATGTCCGCGTGGGTTTTCGCCGGGCACTCCGGTTTCCTCCCACAGTCCAAAAAACATGCTGCTGCATAGGTTAATTGGCTTGCAAACTAAATTGTCCACAGTGCCCGGTGATGGACTGGTGTCTCATCGTGGGTATATCCCTGCCTTGCGTCCTGTGTCTGTCGGGATAGGCTCCGACTCGCCGCGACCCTGTACAGGATCAAGCGGTTCTGACAATGAGATGAGATGAGATATTCCCAACTCAACTGATCAGGCTCAGGTAACACAAAAATAGCTCAGTACCACTGGACGGGAAGTGAAGGGCAGGGCTTGGTGACGTTAACCAAATTAGTAACCATCTTTTAGGGGGCTTCATGCCTTTTGGAGGCTGGTATTTGTAAAAGAGTCTGACTAATGTACCAGAATAAAAGTATTGTATTAATATGTTTTGTCAGTTAATCAAGTAAATCCAATATGACCACATTTATAAATTGATGCTCATCTCAAAAATGAGTGATAAATTGGTAGAGCTTTCCTTGACGATGCTATGCAAGGTGATGATGGTTTTGATGGAACTGAAGGTGATGGTAGTAGTGACAGAACTGCAGGTGACGGTTGTAGTGATGGTGAAAGTGGTGATTGTGCTGCTGAAACGCATACTCACAAGGGTGATGTTGGAGTCGAGACTCATCTGAATGTACTTCCAGTCAAACTCCATTCCACGTGCACCAACCCAGAGTGGGACAAGTCTGGCACGAAAAGTGCCATCATCAATAGGACACGCACATGCACGGAACAGTGCGCACTGCCAGCAAACCCACACGCAGTATCGCAACGATTCACTGGGATTATCATTTTCTCGTCTATCAGTTAGATTGCATTCGCATACTCATACATTTTTGTAGCCGAATAAATATTTTGTGCATTATCGATGATTTGGTTCAGTCAGTGATATCGTCCCCCCTCATTACCCCGGATATTGGAAATTGACTCTAAAATTAAATAAAAATATGAACGGAAATATGGGGACTTGCAGGGGATGTCATAACAACAGACATGTAAGTGAGCATGTAAGCTCATTTTGTATTGTTATCATCAAAACTGCTCACGACACAACCAGACTCCTGGTCAACGCGTTCTCACCGGGTGGAGACCAGTTCCGCTGTGGCCCAACCCATGGCTGCCACCATCACTTTATACTCCCCTTTGCCGGCGTTCTTGGCCATAATGAGGTGGAGGCCCAGGAGGTCACCCAAATCAACTGTCGCCTTCATGAGCTCCTGTGCCATGCATACATTTCAAGGTGCCAGAGGTTGGCAGCACAAAGGTTGTCCACGGACACATAATGGTTCACTTGCTGGATGAAGTCTGTCTGTAGGTTGAATAAATCTGTGTGGAACTTTAGCGTGTTATGACCTCAAATGCATGGTGGATTATCACTGGGTACTCCAATTTCCTCCAACATTACAGCACTCATTAACTGGCCAAACATACAAATGTATGAATCTCCTCGCATACAGCCCTAAGAATAAAGAAACTAAATTCATGGGAAGCTCAGCAGCTGACACGTGGTGAGCTGGTGGTCCCTGCTTGTCAGTCCAGCCAACGTATACAGTTATGCCTATTCAACCACGACTAACCCCACCTCACACACGATTAGCCTCCTCATAGTTTCATTTAAAACCCAGTGAGTTTTTTTTTTCCAGCTTTATAATTAGCATCATTTTATCGATATCACAAACTACCATAAACACAAACACGTGCGCTCAGATTTCAGCAATGATCGTTGCCCCCTAGGAACATCTTGAGGATTAACACGCAGTGGCTGGGTCACATACCCCAATGAAGTCAAAGCCACCTGCAGTTGCCCCATCAAATGTTGGGAAGAAGGTGGCGAGAAACAGCATCTGCAATGATATTATTAACGCTTGTTATGGATTGTTTTAAAGGAACTGAGATGATTGTTATTGGTACAGCCAAAAACCTGAGTGCCAAGAATACATCATACTTTTACAAAACAAAAATACTAAACCAATCACCACGAAAGCAGTTTATCAAACTCGAATACTTTAAACAAAAGGCTGTACGCTGCACACAACAATATTTTACAATGTGCAAATTATACTGTAAGTGCAAGAGTGGGCAACCCCAACGCATGTCCTTTTTTCTGTGTATTTCGTGTTTCCAAGCAAAGATTTGCTTGTAAATCCCCTATTATCGTGTTCCTTCCACTTTTTGTCAGTGGGTCACGTAATAAAGCTGACAAGTCATGACAAGCCATGTAACGACACACGTCATATCACTTGCTTCCGAGACATCATAGCGTCTGCACATGTCGTCACGAATATATCCAGCTTTCTCTAATCTCCAGGTTCCTCACATAGCTCACATTAATTGGTCTTTCATCTTACTAATCTGTATGCCTTCATGCCTGAGTGAGCCATTTCATTGAAAGGTAACAATACAAACATTCACATTCCAGATAGGGCGGCGCGGTGGCGCAGTGGTTAGCGCTGACGCCTCACAGCAAGAAGGTCCCGGGTTCGAGTCTCTCGGCTGGGGTGCCTTTCTGTGTGGAGTTTGCATGCTCTCCCCGTGTCCGCGTGGGTTTTCGCCGGGTACTCCGGTTTCCTCCCACAGTCCAAAAGCATGCTCCTGGATAGGTTGATTGGCTCGCAGACTAAAAAATTGTCCCGCAATGCCCGGCGATGGACCGGCGTCCCGTCGTCGGGTGTATTCCTGCCTTACGCCCTGTGTTTCCGGGATAGGCTCCGGCTCACCGTGACCCTATATAGGATTAAGCGGTTTCAGATAATGAGACATTCCAGATACAACTAAGGGCGCACCAGTTGATTAATACGATCCTAATAAGATAAATGATCTATTCATATTGTATTTGTTATTTTACATCCTTCATTGATTTAGTCGTTATTTTACTTTAATTGATCGACATAATAACTTGTTTCAGCAACTATGAAAATGTCAAGACAGCCAATTGTTCTATCACACCTCTAAATCGCGTTGTCGGACTTCTGCTATTAAGCTGTACAATTAAACTTGCTCTGCATACTATGAACAAAAGCTTACTTTGTTGAAACATATGCTTTATGGGTTATTAAAGGGTGTGTGTTTTTCGCTCTCCTGCACGCTCAATTCTTTTGTAGTGGCATCTCCCGTCTTACCTTGCACAGCTGCACAAATAGGTAGGTGGCACCAGCCTGGACGCACCTCCAGAACGCATTGTACTCTGCTCTGCAAGTGCAAACCGTACGATCAGAAATTACATTTCGGTCCGTGGGCCACAGCCGGCAATGGTACAACTTGAAGTGGGAATTGTTTTTCTGTATCGGACACAAAATTGGCATTTCATGAGGACACGAAGGCCAGAGGTACCTGGTAGGTGACCAAACATCGAAATTGCTGCCTTCTTTCTGCCAGAGCCTATGCTGGACTGAACATTCGGTATCGTCTTATTCTCACAATGGATGTGTCAAACTCAACGCGTCTCACTGCTATTAACATTATTAATTGCTTAGTAAACGGTGCGATTCTGCATTGGCTCTGACTCGGAAGCTTAGCAGGTTTTAGTCAGTGCTTGCATGGTTTGAACCGTGCCGTTACCATAGGCGGGTATGGGGAGCTACGTGGTGGACAAGAGGGGGCAGTGACGCATCACTTGTACTGCACTTCTGTGCTTCCTTCCATTCCCCAACGTGTGCTCCCACCAACCGGCGCCAACTAGCGTGGTGAAGTATGGTCAATTCAAACCTCCAAACATCCGCACGGCGTGGGGCCTCCGGGGGCACTTGGAAATAAAGGTCCTCATCCAGCAGTGGATTGACCAAGACACGTGTGTAACACACACACACACACATTAACTCACAGGCCGGTGCACTTGTAGGTGATGAGGTAGGGGAAGTATGACAGCGCGAAGCAATTTCCGAAATGAAATAAAGTCATGCTGGCGGTAGTGACAGGTGTCAATCAAGACGCGTTGCTCCTGATGTGGGTGAGGACGGCTGGCGGTTTAAAGGCTTCTGTCGGTGATGACAGTGATGGTTCTGCGATGGTAATGTGATGGTAACGCCGGTGCGAGGTCGTGGTGCAGTTGTATTGAAGGCGGTGGTGGTAATGTGATGGTAACGCCTGTGCGAGGTCGCGGTGCAGTTGTATTGAAGGCGGTGGTGGTGGTGGTGATGGTTCTGTGATGGTAACGCCGGTGGGAGACCGCGGTGCAGTTGTATTGAAGGCGGTGGTGGTGGTGGTGATGGTAATGTGATGGTAACGCCGGTGGGAGACCGCGGTGCAGTTGTATTGAAGGCGGTGGTGGTGGTGGTGATTAAGGCCGCCGCGTAGAGGAGGAGCGAGTTGACCTGGAAGCACTTTCGAGGCGTAATCCGGCGGAAACTGAGTAAAAAATATATATAAATATACTGTTTATCACGTATAGTAGAGTATGGTATATGCGAACTAGTTGTTTCAGTATTTGTTTCACGTACCGAACTAGGATCGTGGTATTGTTTATATTGACGGCAATTACATTTACTGTGAGTAAAGTTGCAGTGGCACATTGCTCCGAATAGTGTGGTCATGTGTTATAAACTAGTCCACATTATTTCAGTGTGCTTTAAGCTAATTACATAATCAGTTCAATGTGTGCAGCATTATGGTGTTGCCGCTTAATGTGTAGAGTTTTTGTAAAATTCAACGCATCCCACAATTGAATGTAATGACCTTAAACGTGGCGGTTATATTTGCGTATACAACATTGTGGCATTGTAACTTATCGCATAGCAATTCGTATCCAAGTGTGCAAATCACAACTGCTTTTTTCTTCTTTTTGAAAGCGAAACCTCACGGATACGTCGCTCAGTGTGCACACGACTTTAAATTTAAACTACATCTTTAGACTTTGAACGCTTTAATATTGGCAACAGTGGCCGGGTCGTGTTATATTTGGCGTTGGCCAGTTTCAAGAATAAAATAGTGTTTGCGTGTTTTGCCACAAGCATTGATTATTTTTCAAACCTGACACTTTGTTAAAGGTGTAATTTTGGTGTGTTAACATGTTAACCCTAGTATTATTGGCAGAACGTCAACCGCAAGGGCGATTTAAAACGCGAGCGCCCCGTGACCACGCGAGCTCCCGTTGAGATTCCTCGCTGAGCCGCAGCGCTCTGCTGGGGGGGGGAGGGGCGCACGCGATTGGCCTGAGCTCGGTCACGCGACCGCGCACGCCTCGCCCTCCATTGGTCAGAGTGTGGCGCGCGCCCGGGTATAGTCGGTCTATGGGAAGCGGTGGCGGCGGCAGCCATGTTGCTAAGGGAATCGTCTCTGCCCGCGGCGGCGCGCTCCTGATTAAAAAACCCACGTCCGGTAGAGAGCTGTGGCATTTGACGGCGGGTTATCCCTTACTAAGATGGCTACAGCGGGAGTCCGGTAGCGGTGTAGAGACTACGAGGGCACGTGAGGAGTCATCTGACTGCGGGGGCCGCGCAGGGGCGAGCGGACGTCGCCAAGTGAGGTTCGCGCCCAGGTGCCGGTGGTGAAGGAGGCGATCTCACGCCTTCCCTGCCGCCTTTGTCTCCCTTGACTCTCGCCAAGCACACCGGGGCAACAGCCGCGAGGCGTGCAGTGGTGAGTGAGCGGCGCGAGTGCTGGAGTTGCGTTTGTGTTGGAACCCCCTCGAGCGGTGGCGCAGCGGTTAGCGCGCTACGAACCCGGCCACTTGAGTTCGATGCCCGCTCACGGCCAACGCCGCGGACGATTTTCTGCAGGGTCCTGGGCCGCGCCTAGATCAACTCAACCTCAAATGAGTACCTCGTGCGGTGTGTTAACATCACTGTTAGGAAGACAAAGGCGGCCAGGTGTGGTACTGGGTCACCCACCCCTCGTGTACCACGCCAGACTACTATAGGTGCTCGCGTGTGTCCCCACAGCCTGTTTAGGCTGGGGGATCTTTGTTGTTTTGTTCGGGACGACTCCCACACACACACCTGGCTTCCTGGTTCTCGCAGACACCACCTCTGCTGTGTGTCTCGCATGCGGCGCGGGATTCTCCGCTGCGCAACACAGAGAACGTCCACCGCGGAGACGGAGCAATGGCAGAAGCTGCTCCTCG
>JAZEWT010000014.1:14494784-14529969 GCA_036362905.1 Mordacia mordax | reverse complement strand
GGTTAGAGCCCATATCGTACGGCTGCAAGCTATGGCGACCGCTTGCGGAATAGTCTTTCATCCAGCACTGGAATCGATCGTGGCTGACAATGATGAGTAGCAAACACGGCCGTACTCCAAACTGAAGTCACAAGTCGTTATTGCGCCACAAACGCTGCCCCACAGTTAATGTTATTCATCAACTTAGTGGTGTCATTATGTTAAAATTCAGTAGTTTAGAATGTGGATTCAAGTGTTTTCCTTGAAATTGTAATGTGACCCCAACTCAAGGCGGTATCAGAGCATCGTTGTACAGATTATAATATTAGAAGATAAGCACACTGAGACATGAAACGCACCGTTTCGCAGCCGGCAAGGCATTCCAGATCCCAGGAGCGGCACCCCATCATCATTGATTTCAAGATCCGTGTCTGGGAGAATCGACCTTACCATTGACCATAATTTGGGGGTTGCATAGCCACAATCGCACTACTATACTGTGACCTGTATGTATCATTAATTCCACTCATTCATGCGCATCGGCCTGGAAGTGTTTTGATACGGTTGATGGTTACACTTGTGTCATAGGTAAGAGGTGCGAGGTTTTGGTATCAAATTAAACTGCCGTTGAAGGTCTGCATTCTGCTGTTGTGCCTTTCTGCGTTGAGTTTGCGTATTTTCTCCCCATACCCGCGTGGGTTTTTTTTTCCGGATGTTCTGGTTTCCTCCCACCGTCCAAAACGACACGCTTCTGCCTAGTTTAATTGCCCCAAAAATTGTGCCCAGCGATGTTCTGGCGTGACATCCTGGATATCCCCCGCCTTGCGCCCTCTGTCGGCCGGGATAGGCTCCGCCACCCCATCCTTGTACAGGATTAACCGGGTATTAATATTGAACGAATAAATGCATTCCACTGGTCGCAAGCGTTCTTGCGGATTTGGGGGAGAGTCCAGAATGCTGACGGCAGTTTTATCTCAAAAGGGGCTTGAATCGGTGGCGAGGTGACATTGTTGACGTTTTGGTTGATCGGTAGGTTGATCATTGCTTACCAAAGCTGTTTTCCGATAGCCGTGTCGAAAGACCTACATCCGTAGATCGGTATAGGTTGTCGTTGGCAATGCTAATGTGTATAACCTCCTTTGCAGTTTCGCATTTGTCTGCGAATATTTGGTTGTAGAATGTTTGCGAGAACAGGGCTAAAGGGAAGTGGTGTTGGTTTCAGTGTTCCGGTTTGATGTACATTGCTTCATATTATTGTGCATCTGCCACTTTTGTGCAAGAGGCATCCGATTCAGCTTTGAGCACAACACTGCCACTGTGTTGATCAGTGATAGCAGGGCCATTCGCAGCACAACAGCTGAGACATGCTGGGTTTTTCCTACAAGTTTCTGTAGCAGGGCTATTCTAGATTTGGTCTTTTCACAGTCATAGTGCACTGGGCTACCACCGAAGAACACATCAAGATTTGCATCTGGTCCGTGATTTTCTAGGTGAAAGAGCATGTGGTGGTCGAAATATATAGTGCAACGCAGAATTTGGTGGCGAGCTGCCCAAAAGAGCTTATGTAATGACCACAGCTTTGTTTACTTAAAGTGTAAAGAAAATAAACACAGCCTGTTAAAGACTGATGTAGAAAATAGTTTATAATCACAAATTCTGGCTGTGTCCTGGTTAACTTGACACTGTTTAACTTGGGAAATGAAATAAACTTAAATTTGAAGGTCAAGCTCTCTACCAAAGCACTCTGATGACATCACGACGTGAAGTATAGTAACGGATATGAAAGCACAAATATCAGAAAATACATTGATAAATGACACTGCCTTCAAAGGATAAAATATATTTCATGAAACGATCCTTCATGGCAAATGAGAGAATATCTTACCATTTGAAAATTATAATATGAGTGATACTAAGTTTAACACGAAGACTTCAATGACCAATCGTATATTCATAATAAACCCCTAGATCACATGAATTGGATCAGTGACACTTCGATAATGATGTGCCTGACTACATTTTAAGTTTTTATTTGTGTTTCACGGTAGTCGAAATTAAACCACTTTTTGGACAGTTTGAGCTAAATACACCTTAACTGTTTACGTTTACAGCCCCTTTGGCAATCTGCTGCAGGATGTATGAGTTGTTCACATTTGACCATACCTTGCTATGCGGGTCAGTACAGGATGGTGAGGGTGGGGAGCATATATATACGGGTATAGAATTACAAAAAACCATTGAGCTCTGCTGCACCCTCCACTTCTTCACGCTGCGTAGTTCCGCAGCAGCTATAACAAGCGTGGTAAATTGTAGCCAAATAGCGCTCACTGCCCGTGCGGTTTGGGGAGGCCCTCATACGGCAGTGGATTGACGAGCGTGCTGTGCGTGTAGACATATGAATGGCATTTGTTTTTGTCAGCTCTGGCAGCAATGGTGGTGATGGTGGTGATGCTGGTGGTGTTGTCTGGCATCTGTAATTATGACTTACGCTATTGTGTTATTGTCGCTCTGTGTTCTAGCAAGGTGTCTCGAACGGAGATAACTTATTATTTATCTCTTGGCTTTTATCACAGATGAATGGGCCGAGCCCAGGGCCGAGTGAGATGACGGCCACGGCACCTGGCATGACGGATGGCACCGCCCCGGTGTGGGAACGACCGTGGACACTGACCGAAATGCGCCGCGGGAGCAGCAGTTGGTCTCTTGCCAGCGACGCCAGCGTAAGTAAGAATTGTGCCCACCAGGCGCAACGGTGGAGTGCTACACAACAATAGGTCGTTGACCTTTATTGTGACATGTTTTGGAGGTCCCAGTGGTATTTCTGATTGTCGACCCTGATGCAATTTACCGTTATCAATGCGCATTGTCATCGAAACCTATTACATAGCTCTCAGCTTATGGTATTATAATTGCCTCCCATCTTGTACATGTACTACCCCGAAATCGGACCAATTCTGTGAAATAGACATCGAATTTTCATTTAAATGGTGCTGTTAGCATGGACATTTCTTACAGGAATAGTCAAAATTGCCATGGAAATTATTTCGAGTGGACTCAAAGGAACTGAATATGTTTCCTTTTTTCATATGGTGTGTTACAGAGTTAATTGATTTTGTAACAGGCGCAAGAGCTGAAAATCAACATCTGGCTTCTTTGCCATTCATATGATTGTTGGTTCTAAGATGTGGATTGGTTTGGTGCTGCCGCTAATTGGTGTTGATCAGCAGCAGTTAACACCATGCTCTGTTCACGTATGTGCTCATTTTTCCCTAACCACTGTCCCTGTACGTGTGTGTGTGTGTGTGCGCCGCAGCTTCTGCTGTATATGCAGGAGTTCTCGCAGCAGCTGATTGCTCGGACGCACGAGATGGAACGTGAGATGGAACGGCTCTTAGGGCAGGCTCGTGGCACTGACTGCCGCTTACGCAATACCTTCAATGACTTCCTGTCGCTGGCGCACACGCAGTTTATAGAAAACGTGAGCTGCTGCTGCTGCACCCACCACTTCTCAAGATGTTGCCCAATGACGTTTGAAAGCATTAATGATTGTGAGGCCACAAAAACTCCTAGCTGGGGCAAAAAGTAATAAGTGTACCTCACTGAAAGAAGATCCTACACGAGGTGGTTCGATTCCCACCTTGGGCAAATTTCTGTGTGTCGTTTGTGTGTTTTCCCACTTTTGTGCATTGATCTCCGCCAGATTCTCTGGTTTGCTCCCAAAATAAAAGCAACACTCATTAGTTGGCCAATAACATCACAATCGAGAACGCAATGTTTGGCAAGTTGGTACCCACTAACTGGCTGGACTTCCCCTGCTGCAGGGGGAGTCAGGCTAGTTGGAAATTGAATGTGTGCAGTAAAAATGACATGTATTTATTATATATATTATAATGCTGGTTCAATATTAGTGTAACTTTAGAAGAGGATTCGTTGCTTTTAGACTTACCTGATAAAAAATGTTCCAAACATTTTTTAAGGTATTATAAAAAAAAACGACTGAAAGATTTAACCATGTCAGTGAAGGCAACAATGATATCATGATGTATAATCTCATCCTATGCACCTCTTCCACAGCATCCTTCAATTTGGAATGAGTTATCTCAAATTAACTAATTTCAAGGACAAACATGTTTTAGGAAGCACCAGAGAATCTACGCGTATCCATGATGTTTTTTTTTTATTCAATTGATATTCTGCCTCCTCCAGCAGAAATTTCCCAGAGTAGCTTTGAAGGTGACATACAGCCAGCTTCTTCCCTGCACCACCGGCTATTGCCAACTCTGCAGTTTTGCAGATGTTAATGTGGCTGTTTATCGTTTATAACTGCTGTTAGTTGGGCTGTTGTACATTTTATTCAATACTCCTTTGTCATTGTTGCAGGCTTGTAGGACATTATCGATTTTTTTTTTTACCGAAGTAAATGAGCGCACTGCAACGCATTTTTTAAAAAGTGCTGACTAAGATGACCGCGCATGCAGCGAGTGCCGACAACATCCATCTGCCGATGTGAACTCCGGCGTCGACCGGCCACGTGTTTCCACAGAGGGTGTATGACGAGGAAGTTGAGGAAGTGCCCACCAAAGCGGAGCCGGCAGAAAAACCTGACCAGGTGGGTTTTCCGACATCATGCTACAAGTGGTGGTCACCCATCCCAGCACCATCCTGGCTCCATCCCGCTAAACTTCTGAAATATAATGGGAGATTGCATGCATTCTGCGTGAGTTCGTCGAAAGTGATCAATTTTAAACAAGCAGATCAAAACTAAATATCTGCATCCATCAATCCACACATGCTAGGTATTTCTTCTCAAGTCGGTATCCACCCTGCAGACAATTTCCTACAGTTTGACATGTTGTGCCACTTGGAACATACCGTTATTAGAACTGTTAAGTACTCACAAGGACAAAACTATATTCGAAAGCATTAGAGAATCCATTTGCATTTTGTTTAGTCTGCCTCCTCCAGCAGAAATTTCTCACGAGTAGTTGAAGATGATCCAGCAACACAGCTGCCGTTGGGCCACTGTCAAATATGCGTTTTTGCAGTCGTTAATGGGGCTGTTTGTCATTTATAAGCCTTGCATTCACATGACGTATCTTCCCCGTTTTATTCACGCACAGTTGACGTTGGCGCCGCATGTGTTGCTGTGCTGCGCTGCAGGCTAAGCGTGAGGCGGAGCTGATCCCACGGATCCGGCAGGCCGTGCAGCTGGGCCTTCACGTGCTGGACGGTGCCTTTGAGACGCTCGACGTCAAGGGCGGAGCTGCAGACTCTGATTCGGAGGAGGACGAGGCCGTGTACCATGTGGAGCCCATCCTGGAGCCCAAGGTTTGTGCCTGAGAGTTGAAAATTCTTCCCTGCACCTCGTTTTGTTTCCATTAAAGCTATCATTCTTCACATTGTCCTACATGTGGCAATATTAGTGTAGAGGAAAAAAACTCCACAGATTTGTTATTTCTTCCACTCGCCATAGAATCTGTGCTCGCTCTGCCCTGCAGGACCCTTACCTGGACCGGCCTCTGCCTCATATCATCGGCTCACAACAGTTCCTTAGCTCCGATGATGTGGGTCTGGCAGACATCAGCAGTGATGGTGAGTGTTGCCTGTGGCATAAGCAACCTTAGACAAAAAAATTACATTGATCATTTAGTTTAAACTGCAATGTTGCTGAGCATGTATTCTCCCTGTGTAGAAGAAGCTCCGGAGAGCGACAAGGAGAGTGCAAGTGATGCCGAGAGTGACGAGGGCTTGCCCAACGGGAACCCGTCGGAGGTACAGTCCAGGTTTCCATAGTCAACGGAGCGCAGTACAAAGCATACCATGGCACAGCTATGGTTTCAGAGTTACAGAGCAGTGCCAATGCAATGCACACAGAGCACAGCCAAAGCTTTACACAGTCACATGCAGCACAACCAGAGCATTAGTCACACGCAGCACAGCCAACATGAGTTGTCTTGCTTATAGCAACCTTTAAAACCCACACACAAACCTGTTTTTATGGTGCGTTTCAGGGAATGACTGATTCCGATGAAGAGAGTGAAGACGACAAGAGATCCTTTGCATCGGTGAGTTTTAATCTTTTAAAAATATTTTCCCCAGTTATATTACAATTGTGTTATTTGCATCATGTTATGCGAAGAGAATATTGATGTTCTGACTTACAGTACAAATAATTCTACCAACAAGTGTTAGAGAATTACACCGGGAAGGTGATATCACAGCTCTACTTTTTGAAGTATCACGTCGTAGCCACACTCAGGTCACTACACATTCCCACATGGCAAACAAGCCAATAAATTGTAGCCCTCATAGCTTGATTTGGTTAAATTAAATAAAACGCAAATTTGATAGGGTGTTTTTTTCGGAAGACATTAGCTCTTCAGGATTCAGCTCAGCAATATCAACTATAAGTGGTAACAGAAAACGTAATCGTTTGTGGTTTAATGTGTTTTCCATCAGCAGCGAAAACCGGAAAATGGTGATCCCAACTATGATGGAGAGGAATCCGAGCCAGACATTTTCGGCCACTCCGATGAGGAGCACGACAGGCAGGGGTTGGCGTCGCGCCCCCCACGACCCACAGTGCTCTTCCCTGATGACCGCCCCTCCAAGCTGCCTCATCGGAAAAGGAGCGTCGACTCGGAGGGCAGATCATGTGAGAATGTAGATGGGGAGAGAGGGCATTGGATGTATAGAAGTTGGGCTTAATGTCAGCTGGGTCTGTCCGTGTAGGCGATCCAACAAATATTAAAACATCCTGCACACCACATCCAGTATACCTCGAGTCATGGCTCTAGCTATAGTTCATGTACCAACTACTTTTGTTACCTAGCGACCTAGAAAATAGTCAGTGAGAAATGTATCTCTGTTCACAGTAAGCAAGCATACAGACTGTAATCAGTACTTTGATTTTAGCAGGCCAGAGTCTATTGATGTGTCTTTACCTTTTTCAACACACTAACCCTTTGAACTCTCGCGCACGAGATGATTTCATTGCCTCGACTCTATGGTGCATGATACTGCATGGAGCGGCGCCTAGAAATCACTGGTAAATAGGCTTACACGCTGGAGAGCGTTGCCCTCACTATTATCTGTTTGTTCACTCAAGTTACATTCACAGAATAATGCGTGTCAAGGCAAATTCTGTGCATGAAGCCTGCAAATATACCATTGAAGCGAGCTTAAGCAGACAAACTAATACAAACAAGACAGAAGGACGAAAAGCAATACAAATGTGATCCTAAAATGGAATACAAAAGAAACGTAGCTTTTCTCAATCATGACTGATTGGTTGCATCAGTGGGTGTTTGGTAAATCACACACGGTCCAGCCTGCACATAAATGCACCATGCAGTTGGAGAGAGGACAGTACTGACCATATCTTTAGCATAAAAACATTCTCGCATCAAAAAAACCTCACAAAAATGTGCATGCGGCCAAGCCACATGGTATCACTTTATTTCAAATATATCCTGTACCATGCTGCAACCGAGCGTCATCGGTTATAAAGCCGTGAAATAACGCTTTTGAGCTATTGGTCTCGTGCAGTGGTTATTTGATGTCGACACCACGGGCCCCCCTCGTTTACGCGTCGTCCCTTTTTTCCACGCAGCGAATGCCTCGGGCGAATCTGCTGCTCGCAGAAGACACCCAGAGCGAATGCCCAGGAAACGAGGTGAGATGCGGCGAGGATTGTGTTCAACGAGGAGGGTTTCACAGTTTCACATGTTTCTGCTCTGGCGCAGTCCGCATTTTTACCGTGTAGGTTTCCACAGTTTGTGCTGTATAGTTTTCCCATGTGTTTTCTGTTTTCAGATTGTACTGCAGCTTTTGGTATGATGCCCAACACCTCATTTTATTTGACAACATTGAAAGTATAGCAAGCGGGGTGATTGATTATCACTCGCTGCTTTGGCTCCACCCCTAAGTTGGTGCTTTGACGTCACCAGAACATAATTAAATTTAATTCAGTCACACAGTGTTTTCTGTAATTTTGAAAGTAATTTAAGACTTTACGTTTTACTGTATGAATGGTACGAACAAAAGTTACAATTTTCTAACTTGCTTGAATTAATTAAGAAATGGCAGTGTTGCAGCACAATGCTGGCTCAAGTTTACAGCACAGCCATTACACAGGAACTCCTCACAGATTATTAACTAAGCCACGCAATGGCGAATGGACGTGATGCAGAACTTTTTAGACAAAGTTTGATGGATCATGAATTTATGCAACTCCCAAGCCCAAGGTGGCAGGAGATAGCACCACAGGAAGTGGCTTAATTTATCTGTGTGGAGCTTTGAGTGTTATTCTCTCCTACGTTTGCCACGTTCCTTCAGGTATTCTGAATTTCTTCCACACAAAGAAAAACTCCTGGCGATGGACTGGCGTCCCGTCGTCGGGTGTACTCCTGCCATACGCCCAGTGTTTCCGGGATAGGCTCCGGCTCACCGTGACCCTATATAGGATTAAGCGGTTTCAGATAATGAGATGAGATGAGACAAAGCAAAACTCCCCTTATAGAAGGAAATCGTCAAATATCCTGATGTTAGAGCCTCTTGATAAAAGCCACTTGGGATTTTTCTTGGAAAATTAGATCTGAAGTCCAGTAAGGTCATGGGCTAATCTTGTAATCAATTGCTACATAAATCGTGCATATTAAATAGCAATATAGTAATACAGCAATGTATGGATTAAAGTAAATTATACTCACAGTACATACATCAAGATCACATGACAATAGATTACAGTTACTATGAAATAAAATACATGACCGTATCCTTGAATTAAATTGCATCTATGAATCTTAAAAAGTCGGAGAATCCTTGTGGATGAGTGGCAGGAGTTTTGCATTATTAAATGCCTTTTATGTTTTTGTAATAGGCTTTATGAATTCGATGAATAGATGATTCCTTGTGTAATAGTATTAGTCTTGCTGTCAGTTGTTCCTTTCAGTCACCGCAACTAACCCTGTACTCTCATTCACTCCAGACATGCTGGCAGCCCCAGAGGACGAAGATCAGGAGTCACCCTTTGCAAGCACCAAAGGGATGTTCTCGGGTGGCAAGGGCTTGTTTGATGATGACGAGGTAACACCAGTACCTTCAAGTGGAGCACAAACTTCTGCCCTTTCTCATGAATCTAGTTCGTTCATTAATCGGGCACGTTAGGGACACCCTCAAAGGAGATTGTCTGGGTGGATCAGACGAGAAGATTGTTGAACTTACACTACTGATCCTGGTTTGGAATCAAAACAATTGCCCCTTTGATTAAACTGGCTACTCAGGTTTAGTGAGTTAGTGATCTTGACTCGGTTACCAATGGACTTTTATAAAGACAACTTATGGAATCTTTACCAATAATAATAATTGAACTTTTAGAGCGCTTATCACTCGGGGGTCGCAAAGCGCTGCACAGAGCTGTGGCGAGAACGGCGTGTCCGCAACAATGACATAAGAACAGCAAATCAGCAACAATAACGTTAGCGACCTATACACTTACACAGAGACCGATAGACATGCATGGAGACCTATACTCGCACACAGAACACAAAATAATCTAGCAGAGATAGTCCTTGCATAAACACGCATGGCAGTTCACCAGTAAGCATGACTACTGCTGATACTCTCTACAGTGAGACTGATTCAGAGTTTGTGTTGGATCAATGCAACTGAAATTATCCACTGCCAAAAGGCTGTGTAGTTGATTGGAACTTAAAAAAAATACATTTTGATATGGAGGAAGAATATTTAAAGAAGATATTGTATGCTTATTTACCTTTTGTCGTAAATTGACACTCATACACTTACATAGACCCATTGGTGTACATAGACTGAGTTGTGATTAAATTGGGTGGTACCAGTGACAGCACAACACCATCAATTTAAATTTGTGTTCGTCCTTTAATTTAGTTAAATTACACTTGAGATTGCATGGGATGGTATTATCCTCTTGGAGAGTGGGTGGGAATGCCAATACTATGTGAACCAGAGATTGCTTGATGGGATGTCAGATCAGATCTGCGACATCCACTTCTATGGGCTGTTCTCGTAACAGGAACGGTTACACGGTCCTGTGCAAGCTCTAATTGGATTCTCTTTGCAAAAATTACAATGTGCAACTGCAGAATTGGACAACAACAAAAAAACTCCTCTCACAGCTGGCCCTGCTGCTAAGGAATAAACCGGTCATTATGAAAACCAGTGTAGTTTTATTTTCATGAAAACAGTATTCCATAGTCACAGTTTTGGTTTTGCTCCAGTAGTGTCATTGATGTCATTAATAAAGTGACTGTTCAAAATTTTGCAGAAGGCATTGCATTTCCTTGTGTTAGATTATCATCCACAGAAGGTGTTGCTCACCAGAAGAAAAGGTGATGGTGTTTCTTACTGTGTGTCTCACAGGAGGGCGGCGGGCTCTTTGATGAGGAAGTGAGGACCGAAGAAAAGACTATGCCTGTCCCTGCAGAAATTAACAAAGGTGTGGTGTTTGTATGTGTGTGTATACTCCATGCTACTTGCACTTACGAATATATCCACTGCCTGTGGATAAAATGCCATAACTTTTTCAGTTTACTCATTGATTCCATTGCCGTGATTTTGAATCACGTTTAAATTCTTGAAACGCTTTTTGTTTCTCTTGTTTGATCTGCCGTGTCCGTACTGTTACATCTGTAATATTTGCTCATTTCGACTGGCTCCTTTGCACTTTTACACACGCTTACAGGTAAAACCTACAATAGTCTCTTGAATAGATTATCCTTTAAAGAAATTACACATTTTGCTTCAGATAAAATGTTCAAATTTGCACTCTATATTCAAAAACTTGCCAAGCCATACTGTAGCTAATTCTAGAGGAAGACATTTTATGAAGCGGTCATAAAAGTTGTATTGTTTTTGTGGTCCCATAGGTGCCAGTTGTAAATTAAGTTAATATCCCAACGCCTTGTCTTGATTTGTGCCATGACAGAGCCCCCATTAACGAAATCTGGAAAAAAAATACCAGTTGGTGGAGTGTCCTTATTTCCTGGTGAGTGCCATAATTTCTCTACCACACCACCACTGGGTCAGCCACGGGACTCTTGTTTTTTGCCTAAAGTTGATTAAACCTCCATATTGACACTGTCACTTTGTCAGATGAAGGCATTTTTATGCCTCCAAAGTCACAGCTTGTGGCCCAGGAGGGGCCAAAGGTCATTCATTCCCAGCCGGGCAAGAAGCCGACCTCCACCTTGTTCAGTGATGACGAGGAGGGTGACCTGTTCACAGGAATTGGTGGAGCGAGCAAGCAGACCATAGCAGGTGCTGTCACAGTCACAATAAACATGCTCCACATGGAATTTGTAACGTTTTCCAACATGTGTCTCTCCTCAGAGTTAATTTGTTCGCAGTAGAAAAACAAATTAGCAGTATAGACAGCTCATGCATTATTACAAAACATTGGAGTTCTGCCGTGGTGTAATGTTACACACACTGGACTTGCCATGCACAGGTCACTGGTTTGAGTCCGTTTTTTGATGCAGCAGTTGAAGCCTTGGGAAAGGTTCTTAAATTCCTCCATGTATCTGTCCACCCAGCATTTTGGCTTAATGTGTGGGCTTGGGCAGGACACTTCAATGGAAGGGCTGGTGGCAAAATGGTAACGAATGAAGAGAACATCCATTGCGAGATTGAGTCATGTGCAGGCGCTAGATGCATTATTCCTCTGTAGAATATTGAGGCATAGTGATGACTATGCCTCAAGTGAATTGATCATTGGCAGATGCTGATTATTAATGCTGCGAAACACCATGTAGGCTCACTTAAAGGGTCTTTTTAATTCACCTTGGCCTCTCAGCAGCTGCAGAGCCTCCTAGAACGAAGCCCAGTCAAGGTCTGTTTGCTGACGAAGATGGTGACACCGATGGAGATGATGGTGGAGGCCTTTTCGGCTTCAAGCCGCCATCCACCAAGACTCTACCGTCAAGGACAGACACGGCCAAGGTGTCGCCAGCCGTGAGTCAGCCGAGCAAGGTGGGACCTGTGTATGCTGGCATGTGTGCTGCACTTGTGACCACTCGTCCGTCCGCTATCTACGTGAAGTGGGAATTCTCTGCACCCTGCTGCCGGTGTAAGATAGTATTTTAACACCATAGAATTTAGACCTGGTATATTATGCTAGATAGACTCGGAAAGAATGATCGAAAAATGAGAGCCCCTACCCCTTCTCCCAGGCTCAGAATACTATTTGGAGTGAGGCTGTTTGCACAAGGTGTCTTGCAACTTTGCTGTAATGCTTTTCTCTATTGTAATTGTCACCATGATTACAGCTTCATAGCTGAAATTGGTTCAAGGGTTAAACTACCACAAGGTGGTTGTCATATAATATAATGTTCTGACTCTTAAGGACAGAATTCAGTGGGGTCAAAATATTATCTCACACTGGCGATTTTCACAAACCTCTTGCTGCACGATGAAATCAAATTAAATTCACATGCAATGATGATTCCTTCACTTGTGATCACCAATCAAAAAAAAATCCCCTCTGTTACAGCCATCCTCCCAGCTACTTAAACCCAAGCTTACTTCCTCCCTGTTTGATGATGATGACGATGAGGTAAGGGTGATTAGCAACTTTTGAATAATTAGATTTCATTTAGAACACTGTCAAATTACCTGGGGATCAACGGCGAGCCTGGCTTGAGATTCCAACTCGATTGTGTTCTGGTTTCAATAGAGCGACCTCTTTTCAACGCTGCCCACCCAGAAGCCTTCAAGCGAAGTCACCAAACCCAAAGCCACCGCCAGCCTCTTTTCTGATGACGAAGTAAGTTTTGTTTATTTTACTTCTGTTGTTTGAAGCAGTTTGTGTATTATGTTTCATTTCCAATGACAAATTTGTGCACATACCTCTAGTTACCGTATTCCATAGGACATTGGCGATAATGTTCTTCCACAAATCTGTGCTCTTTGCTACTCTAAGCATGTCCACGTTATAACTGTCATTTTCTGTGTGTGTTCACATATCTGACCTTAAAACGTATCAGAGGTGCCACAGATGTGCAGCGTTGTACTGTAATCCATTTATTCTGTTCAGGACCTGTGGGAGTCCACCAGTAAACCCAAAGCCAAAGTGGAGAAGCCTCAGGCACAAGGTGCCGGAACACCTACAGCCGCCCCGGTCAAGCTTAAGGCACCCAGCCAGGCAGCAGCAGCTGCCCCGGCAATGGCGGCGTGGAAGCCACCAGTGATAAAGCCGCGAGCAGGGACAGGGTTATTTGACGACGATGACGAGGGGGATGACGACCTCTTCTCGGTAGCAGCGCCAAAACCGGCCAGGTGAACAACTTGGAAGCCTTCATTTAATTCCCACCTCGGGCGCCTTTGTATGTGGAGTTTATGTGTTTGTGCCATGTTCTACATAAGTTTCCTCCTGCTTCTCCGGTTTCCTCCCACAACAAAAAACTACTCATTTTTAAATTGGCCGATAGAATCTTGGTATATAAATTGCAGTGTTTGGCAGGTGTTGGCGCCAGGTGACTGTATGGCTACCTTCCTCCTGCATCTGTCGTTTCCTCTGTAATTATGTTAGTTGCCCTGGATAGGGGTGTCTACTAAATAATAATTTTAAAAGTTTCCTCGCGCATGAAACTGAAAGATAGATCATCAGTGGAACTGGCCAAGATTCCCAATGCAGAATGTTCCTGATGAAAAATCTTAAGGTGTTTGTGAGCCTTTCATGAGTAAGAGATTCCTTCAGTATTGTCATGTAACTTGTTGGATTAGGGCCTCCACACCTTGTTGGCATCATGGGGGTTGGTTGACATTACTCGACCACACTGGTCAGAGGTGACTTGGTGGAAGCATTGATCATCGATGCGATTACATAAAAGTGCACTACAACAATTGATCTTCGTTAAATAATGTTGCATAACATTGCCATATGGAACAGTTGGACTAATTGAAAACACTAGGTGGATCTGAAAGTGTCAGCATAACACAGTTGTTCCTCCCAGGGCTTTTTTTTATATTTGCACATCATTAGCAAACTGGTGTAGACATGTGACCGTAATGTAATGGCTATAGTGTGAATAGTCTGGGAAATTTTTTATAGGTCACTTGCAGACTGGAGTAGGTGGAACGTGACTTGCAGTAGCAACAGCCATAGTGAGATGTATGTACTGGATGTGGTGTGCCGTGTGCAGTAAGCCGGGCCGTGCCTCATTGCTATTCGAGGACAATGCTGATGACGAGGAGGGAGGGTCTTCTGCCCTCTTTACCGCATCTAAACCCGCCGCACCTGAGGCCGCCCAGCCGCTTGCACCTTCGCACACGGTAGCACCCCAACAACAACGACCGTGATGTCATCGCAGCACGTGTGTTCAATTTGAGGCCACGCGAAATGTCGAAGAACCTCTGACAAGACGTCACGACATAGGCCCAGCACCATGGGCCAACTGCTGCCTACTGTACCACCACAGACACACACATGCACACCCTCATGCGTCTTATCACCATGACCCTATTACATTGGAAACCCTACCTATGTTGAAAATGTATTAATTTCACTAATTCTAATGAAAATTTTTTTTTAAAGAGCTGCTCTTATGGGATAGTCGTGGCGAGCATTGCTGCTCTCATTTGCAATGTTTCCGCTCTCACATTGGAGGAATCCTATGTTTAAGATCAATTCTCAAACATCAAGCCTTGAAAACCTACACCAATACAATCATCCCCTTTATAACCATCAGCCAAGATTTGTCACCTGCTAAAGGAAGACCTTGCAGATGAACTGATTTAATTACTTTATAATGGCAGGCATGTCCTCTGCTTTGGCTGCCACTTTGTCATTAGTCTCGACCAATGGCCATCATCCTTTTTGTCCATTACATATCCTGCCCAAGCCCATTTTCTTTTCTTTATAGTCATGATGTATTTAGCATGGCATATGATCTCTAATACCAGTGACAGTAAATCCCACATGATTCTAATGCTAGAGATACTTTCATTGAAATGTGCCTTGAAGAATGTTATTATTCCTGAAAATTTCAGAATACTCAGCCCTGACGCCTCTCAGCTCAGATCCATACCACCACTACCACCATGAGCACTACTATCAGAACCACTGCCACTGGAATCACCACCACCAGCAGTAGAACCACCATGAGCACCACCATCACCGCTGCTCACATCTTAGCCAATCTGTACTGACTTGGGTCCCTTTCTCCTGCAGAAGGCGAAAGGCCAGGTGCTGGAACCGCACGAGGAAGACTATGAAGACAGGCGGCCTCCCCCACTCACCAGCTCTACCCCAAAACCCGGCACGGCCAAGCCCAAGGTGCTCAGTCTGTTCGATAGCGACGATGAAGACGACAAGGGTACTGACGGTTATGGTGACTCCATCGACGGCGGCGCTAGCAGCCGTGGCCACCTCTTCGGCTCGAGCATCAAAAAGCCGCAGCCGATGCCCCGTGTGAACGCTGATGACAAAACCAGCGCAAAGCCAACGACAAAGGTGGTTAAGCCCGGCATTTTCGACGACGAAAAGTTCTTGTTCAGCCAAAGTCGCGAGCAGGAGGGTGAACCCGATGTGGACCTATTTACAAAATCAGAAAAGGTAAAGGTGCAACACTACATATGCTTACTCACGCCACTGTTGGCAGAAAGGTCATACCTGAGGAGCTGTATCATTTCATTTTTGTTAGGAATGATCGATACAGTATAGCCAGCTACCTTATGCATTTTGAGGTTTTTGTGAACAATCGATCCCTGGTTATTGTGGGGACAATTGAGGTAGTCAGCACAAGGTGCAAATGTGTTTGAAATATCCTGCTCACTCCATTGGTGGCAAAAGGAACTCTGGAGAACTTTGCTTAGAATGTCTTTTGATCTAACTTTTCACATTGGCCAGACCTCTTGGTGGGAGTACCTACCACTTTGTACCACCAAACATGGCCTGCCAATTAACAGCTGGTGTTAAGCATTCATAATACTGGGTGGACAGAGGCCAAGGGAAAAGAAAGTTGCTCCATCGTTTCAACTGCTGTGGCAAGATATCATATCAGTGACATCTGGGAATCTACGTACTAGTTATTACACCACTACATAATTTGTTATTTTCATTGTTTTAGCTGTGTAAATTTTTGCTTATCTTATGTTTTCACGCTATGCATGCATGTTGCTATAGAAACCATCAGAAGTGCATGCACCCAGCTTGCCTGCATCCAAATCAAAACCCGCGTCAACAGCCATTGGCAAACTTCAGGTAAAATGACACAACCATATATTTTGTAGAACTGTTATTTCCCTTTGCTTTCATTATGTGCTCAGATGGTATGTATGGATGCATGTAGTTATATATATCTGCCTGTTTCCTTTCATGAATGCGTGTCCTCTGTCTTTTTTGTGGGATGTGTCTCTGCTTTAGGCCAGCTTGGCCATAGACCCTGCGAAACTGCTACCTAATGCCCCCAAACCCAAGCCCCGCCCACCACCGACATCATCCCACCAGCCAGCCAATCAGGAAGCAGTGGTGTCGGTGAAATCGTCACCAGAGTCCAAACCAGTGGAGTCAATTATCAGCTTTGAGCAGCCGGCGCAAGCGGACACGCTGCACAGCCTCGGCAAGGTATGCCACCGAGGCCAGAGAAACTCGGCCCGTTAAGATAGGGGCCACCCCGCAGGATTCCAGCTTAATCAGAGAAGTCGGAGTACTGAGCCAGCATGGCTGAGATTCTGGATTTTAGTTTGTAGCCGTAGCCATGCATCACAGCAGCCCGTAATTAAACTGTGTTCTCAAGTGCAGTGAGTTGATAAATGTCGCCCAAATCACCTATCAATCAGATGTTTATTATTACAGCAACAAATACCCAGTAAGCTTGCAAGCTCTGGATGCAGAATTCTGGCAATGCAACAAACATTTAAACTAATCAACGCAAACATTATCTATAACATGTAGGTTTTCACTGCTCAATGCATGATGATTGCTTCCCAAAGCTGTTCATTTGGGATAGCCGCGTCGATCTCCACAGACAACATTAGGAGATAACACCCACTACGGACTTAAATAACTTGGCAGGCATTCATGAAATACAAATTAGTTGGTAAATCAGGGGTGGAACTGGATTAAGTTAATTTGAATGCGAGTGTACGAGCACGACAATGCAACCCTTACAAATGAACCCCCTCTTTCCATTGTCCCTGGAAGGGAGTGATGCTGTAGAAGGGAGTGACTTGACATATAAATAGTAGTAGTATACATGACTCACCCACAGAATGCCTCGGGATGCCTCGAACGTGGGAGGCGAAACGTCGTAAAGGAGAGAAGAGGAGCAATCGATGCGGCTATCCTGAAAGAGCAGCTTTTGGAAGCAAACATCATTATATACAACAGTATATAAAATAGAGAGCAATAGATATTCATAGACTGAGTTGTCAGTAAACCAGGTAAGCAAGTTCAAGTGTAGTGATTTGAGGGCTTCAGCCCACGTACTTGATTAACAGGAGCGTAATGACATGCCATTCTCTCCACAGCTCTGTGCAGCGCATTGTGGCCCTCGGGTGAAAAGTGCTGTAGAAGTGCAATTATTATTATTGGGTCAAATTTCAGGTTGGGGAATAAAAAGTATTGCCTTTACTTAACAGTAATGTGATTAACATGTCTTTTGATAGCCAGAGTATGTGGAGAAGGGCTTGTTCATCTTGAGAGACTCTAGCAGCAGTGAAAGGCTCCAGGTGATGGCTCTGGGGTACATATAATAACAATATCAGAGATAACCTGACATAGAGAATCACATCACACCACCACCTTGTTGTGTCGTCACTTCAGAACCGAGCGAAGGTGGGTGGGAAGAGACGGCCCCCAACTCGCGCCGGACTCCGCCAGTCCAGCGAAAAGTCTGACGAGCCGGACGGGCCATCCACATCTTCATCTCCAACGCTTTCTTTGTCGCCCTCCGAGGACAGGGACACGAGGTCACAGCCATCTCCACTGTTGGCAGGACCGCCTTTCTCACTGCCACCAGGGTTTCCAACAAATGTCCCATCTCCGCCCAAAGGCGTTGCTAGCATGCCGAGCCATTCGGCAAAACCAGCGCCGGTACCATCGGCCGACAACTCGACGTCAGCTAAAGCTGGAGTCGATGCCGCAAGCACGATAGCATCTGACGAGGGATGCAAAAAACCAACCACTCAGAAACCGCCAAAGTCGCTCGACATGTTCCTGTCGGATGAAGATGACGAGCTGTTTGGCAGTAGCAAGGCGAGGAAGCCCGTGGTGATCGCTACCCAGCCCACACGGCCGATGGCAGAGCAGACTAAAGCCTCCACAGGGTCACGACCCTTCCTCAGCGACGATGATGACTTATTCGCACCACTGTCGAAGCCTTCTAAAGCTAGTACGGAAAAGGGGGGACCGTCAGCGTTATTTGGGAGCAGCCCCAAAGCTGTAGGTGGCGCCAAGGTATTAGATATCCGCTCGGAAGATCCCTTTGATTTTGATGACCTCTTTGGTGATGCTCCCAAGGTTTCAAGCGTGCGTGCCGTGCCACAGCAACCAAAGGTGGCCCAGTCACCACTTTCTACCCCCACTGCCTTAGTCACTGCCACCATCGCAGTGGAACCACGGTCCACATCTCCAGCTAACGCCCTCGACGACCTGTTTCAGGTGAAAAACACAACGGCGCAGAAGGCTGCATTGTTGGATGATGAGGACGATGATTTATTTGCAGCTGTGACGAAGCCGAAGAGTTTAAAGCCCAGTGCTAATATATTGGACCCAGCTGAATCAACCCAGCTGCGAAGAGAAGATCACAGGGACACTATCCCGGTGGTGCCCGAGTTTGAGAGCCAGAGCTATGGCACAGTTTTGTTTGGCGGAGCGCGCAGCTCCGAGGACGACTCGCTGAAAAAAGATCTGACATTCAGTGAGGCCGACGACAACAATGATAGCGATGATGGTCTCTTTGGTACCAGCACCAAAAAAGTATCTGATGTGCGACCCAAGAGTGGCAGCAAAGCGTCAGCGACCAGCATTGCACAGGTGAGTGCAGGTGGCTGTTTTATAATGGAACGTGACCAAACTTAATCTATAGGTCCCCATGTTTAGTTATGTCGGAGGAGTAGTGGTACATTGGTTAGTGCACTGTCCTGTGAATATGGCGACCTGAGGTTGATTCCAGGCCATAGTTAACTTTACGAAATGTTATCTGAGCCGATCCAGCCCCTCCCATCTTTTAACAACCCTAATTGACCAGAGTGGTCAGGTGACGAGTGGTCAAATGGTAAACATGGAAAGACCTTCATCCAGAAGGACATTGACAAAAGGGCTTTACATACACATTTATAAGCATTATGTGCACGGGGGACTGTGATGTATCGATTCGAAACACCATTGCTTTAGTTTTAGCTCCTTGTGCACATAAACGACATATTAAGCTTTATTAATCAACATGTGAGACGAAACATCACGAAGGAGGGGGAGCGATGGACGCGGCTATCCTAAAAGAGCAGCTTTTCGAAGCAATCATCTGTATTAATCTCATCTCATCTGAAACCGCTTAATCCTATATAGATAGGGTCACGGTGAGCCGGAGCCTATCCCGGAAACACAGGGCGTAAGGCAGGAATACACCCGACGACGGGACGCCAGTCCACCGCCGGGCATTGCGGGACAATTTTAGTCTGCGAGCCAATCAACCTATCCAGGAGCATGCTTTTGGACTGGCAGGAAACCGGAGTACCCAGCGAAAACCCACGCGGACACGGAGAGAGCATGCAAACTCCTGTATTAATCTTTTCAGTGATTTTCTATACAAATAGATGGTTCTTGTAACGTCATAGATTTAGAAATCACGTTGATCTTTTCCCCAGTTATATTACTGATATGTTGGCATCATGGCCGGAGATGCATACAAGCAACCGTATTTGCTTAAGCTGGGTTCTCAAGTGCAGTTTGTTCGTGGTCTCAACTCAATCATCAACGATTGCACAAAGGTGCTCAACATTACGTTTGCTTCTGCACTTTGTGTATTACAGCTCTATAATCCGGTTTAAATGGCCAGCATTCAGTTTAACCCCCAAATTGGCCAGTTGCCCCCCAGATTGGCCAGTTACCCCCCAATGGTAGGGGTGATCGAGCAGACGTTTACAGCTGGATCACCTTCCTGACAACAACCAACTTTAAACTGAGGGTCTTCAGATCATTTTGTCTGGAACCTCACCAGACCTTGTTCATCTTGAGAGACTCTAGCAGGAGTGAAAGGCTCCAGGTGATGGTTCTGGGGTACATATAATAACAACATTTGCAAGTGTCTCCATCTTTTATAAATTGCATATGAAAAGTATTTTTTCTCAGAGAAAGCATTTCCATAACCTTTTAGTGTACAGTTTTACACTTGTGATGTTGAACAAGTGCTAAATGAAACTGTGACCTTGCACACTTGCTTGCTCATTCAAGGATGATATCTTTGGTGGGCCGGCCAAATCAAAGACAAAGTCGCACTCTCCCAAGAACATGTTCCTCGATGACGACGATGACACGGACATCTTTGGAGACATCTTCCCTGGGTCTGGGTCGAAGAAGAAAGTGGCGACACAAGGAGAGGCAACAGCGAGACCAGCATCCAACCTCGTTAAGCCGGCAAACACTTCCATCTTCGATGCTGACTTTGGTGCGTGGTGTGGGGTTTTCATCTGGGGCTGAAATTCATGATGAATTCAGACCATCAGCTGTAATTGAGAACCCAGAGATGGAGTGATGATGTCATTGCAGGCATATAGCAATTGTCTTCCTAGCAACTGATTGCTAGTCCATTCAGAGTGATGACAATCCCTAGCAACTCTCTCCTCTCCTCACGACGTTTCGCCTCACACGTTGGAGGCATCTTCAGGCGAAACGTCGCGAAGAGAGGAGAGAGAGCCATCGACGCGGCTGTCCCGAGAGCAGCTTTTCGAAGCAATCATCAATCCCTAGCAACAACGCTCACATAAGTTCACGTTGCAATCTCAGTTGGGCAAATGCATATCCTTTAAGTGTTGAGCCACTGTTTTTCTTACTTTCTTAATGCATTTCGGATCTTGTCACAATTGCAGTCTCTCATACTTTCCCAGCATTTTCTGATCTTTTACAAGCATTTTCTTGATTCATTTCCCATGTTTTGTCACAAATGATTGAAACCTATATGCAAGCCCAATATCCTAATACTGTAACCTCTGAGCCACCGGGACACCTTCAGTTAGAGAAGTTTTAGTGCGGAGAGAGTATCAAATGCACAGCCGTGCGAGACAGTAGTGTTATGCACCGACGCTTCATTGAAACTCGTCGTTTGTCTTTTTTCCCACCCGGCAGATGACATCTTTGTGGTTGAAGGCTCGACTGCTTCCAAGAAAACTACACCATCACGATTGGCCGAGCCAAAGAAAGAAAAAGTGGACACAGTATTCACCGACCCACTCAATGCACTTGGGGGTCCATGAAGAAGAGACAATAAAACAGTTCTACAAATAATAATGTTACCAGATGTCTTATGTTAAAAAATAAAACACAAATGGCACTTTTATTTCCAGGGTAGACACTGCAGGTCTAGCAGTTTTTTTTATTAACCTGTGCTGTTGGTGATGGGCAGTCGCAGTACCAAGATGTGATTAGATTAAGGTACACATATATAAAATGCTTGAGACCAATGCCGCATTTCACTTGCCATGCACCAAGCAGTTGTAGAATTCAGACCAAAAGACCCCACGTGGGGAGGGACGGTATGGAGGGACACATCAGCTTTTAAAACCTCTGATCACTAATTATAAGCTATAGAGAAACATGCTTTTATAATGGATGGCATAATTTCCATTGGTACATCCAATCCACGCTAGCACGAGACCTTCACGGTACGGGTGGTTTTTGACTGGCTTTTTTTTTCATGCCAGACTGTGAATACCTGGCCTCACAATGCATCTGAATTTGGCTCGACAAGGGCCGGAAGGGGCAGGCAGAGCCAGAGACCAAGTTAATCGGTTTTTTCAGTTGCTCAGTTTTATAGCAGAGAAAAGGTAAAAACGAACAGTTTGTTTTAAAGCCTCTGGCATATGTCGCTTCACCACTTCTTGCCCATGCTTCCCCATTGATTCAAAGAAATGTGACTTCAGGGGTCAGGATTCCACTATTTTCATTTTGGCGGTCCTGTATTAATTTTTATTCTGTATGTACACCTTCGTTTGCCGTTAGATGAAATGCAATGGTTATTTTCGAATATCTCTTAGACGCATGACTTGGTGCACATAAAGCGTATGAATTCATGTTTTTGTTATTAATCTGCAGTTGCTCTATTGCTGTTTACTGTCTCGAAAATTGTGCTGTCAGGATGGTGGGCTGAGCTTACCAGCATTCGACCTGCCTTCCTTGGCCCCTGTCTGGTGGCAAGATGCTACTCTTGGCTTTGCTGTCAGTAAATTAATAATTACGTGTGGATGTACTCTTGTCCTTAGAGGCTGTATAAAGATGACACTTTAACCAAGAGCTCTGTTTAAAATGAAATGAAATTGTAATGATACTTTACATTTGAAGAAATCTTTTTAAATAACAATTGCTGCTTATTTTGTTACCTAGCATCTAGCATTACACCATAACAATGGACACACGCCTTACCAATTACGATGGCTTGGGTCGCTATAGCATTATATTACACTTGCAATATTTATATATGTTAAATCGGTGCAGAAAAATACGTAATATTCAGCTTTCATTCTCACGTGTTTGATCCCCACCTTTACCAGTTGACTTTCGATTGGTTCACGTATTTGCCACTCATCGTTCATACTTTGTGGCCACAGGAGTTATTTTTCAGGTTCAGTGTGACGAGTTTCTTGAGTGGCTCACAGATTTTATATATCGATTCATCCGTATTGGATTACATGGAATCAAGCATTCGTTAACATTAAAAGTTTAAACCTGTGGCCACGCTAATAGCCCAATTATTATGCAGAAAGTTGCCTGTTAATGAACAACATTTTCAAGTCTTTTAGTCTCTGCCAACCAGTGACTGTTAAGTTTTGTCTTGCACTTAATTTTGCAAACGTCACTTAAAAACGTAATTTTTACAATGGCATAAACATTTATCTGAAAAGCAGGGCAGATATGAAATTGCTGCTCCCTAGCATGGATAGCCGATCAATTGACTTTGCGTGGAGCCTTTACCAACCTGGGCTGATGCACTGGTGCGCCATAGTTCCAGATAGTTTATCACATGATGCCAAAAACATACTTTGGATTAAATTTGGGAGGGGGAAGGCATTAATATATATCTGAACCAGTTACACAATGTTGCGTGCCACATTTTGTAGGAAATTCTGCTCCTTCATGTGTAAAGGATGTAAAGACCATGATTTTTCAGCAAATGCATAAAAAATGTCACACTTGTATGTGCATGGCAAATGGATTCCTAATTTCCTGACATGGCACCGTTAACACAATTGGAATGCGTTTTGAGGAGAAGTCCTTACATTTTTGTTTTAATCTGACCAAGAAAACAAGCTTTAGTACCCTGTATTTCATTTATCACTGGATATTTTTTGGCCCACTGGTAGATTGCTGTAAGGATGTGACTAATAGCCAGAGTCATGGAAAGTGGTATACTGGATGTGGTGTGCCAGGTGTGGAGATATATGCCAGGTTTCTTGACCAAACAGACCCACCTAAAATTATGTTGTGTACCGCATAGAAGGTGTAACTGTAATTAGGAAATGTTTGCACATATTTCTAGTATTTGCGACGCACACAGAGGTGCGCATATTATCCCCAATAAACCTATAAGATTAACCAACTTGGATTGTTGGTGAGATGCTATGTACCTGTATGTGTTTTGACCAAATGCAGATAATAGGAGGCAGCGACTTTATAACTGGAGCAAAATATTGTGAGGTATTTGGAGTACATTTTAGACATTGCGATATGAAGTATCTTATTTTTCTCCAGGTTATTTCGAGCTAAAAGAATGCCCGCTCTCGACTGCACATTTTGTCAACGGTATTTTTTTTGTAAATACGGCATCCATCACATTTTCATTTATTTTGGGGATGTTTCATTTGTGAACTAAATTGTTCCCTTGACGAAGCAAATTTCTGGTTTTTAAATCCCAATTGACGTGAATATTTCAGAATACAACTGTGTAAGTTTTTGCAGCTCTCCTGTGTTAATAGGCCTGATGTTTCACTGCACGGGCAGAGTAAAACTTGAAACATCGTGTTGTACAATTTGCGGTACAACGAGCTAACATATCTTGAATTGATATAACAGCTTCAAAATATTGCTGGATATTACATGCCAATGACAGGCACCCATGGTAAATGTCATACTAACCGGAATGCACTAAGTCTCAAGTCCGCAGACGTCCTTACTGCCGTTACCAGTTTCACAAGGTGCAATTTGATTCGCAATTTTAGGTACTGATATATATAATAACTTTATGTAAAAAGAACAGCCTTTGCTATAATGAGATAATTGTCTTGATTGTAATGTGCATTATAAAGTATTATATCATTGATTCATTAAATGTGACTGACGTTAATTCATCTCATGTGATCAACAACACTTTTTTCATACTCATGAACAATAAATTCTTGACACGATGTTGTCAAGGTGTTTTTCCAACAGCCATATAATCAACCCCCTTTGAACTGCAAGAGATTTTAGGTTCTTCATTAATGTAAAAAATTGATTATATTCATTACATAATAGGCAATATCCTTGAGGTACTCATGGCTACATGCATCATATGTACTTATAATTAAATACCCGACTGCAAGACGTGTTTTATGTGCACATATGCGAGCTTAAGCAATCTGAGTTATCGCAGCCCAGAGCTGCTGGAACCGCTGAGATCCTGTGATGGAAACTTGGTCAACTGCCTATGAGCTCACGTGTAATCAAATTGAGGGGCTTAGTCTGGTGACAATTGATTGCACTAAAACATTGAAAACCACAAGGTTTCCTCCCACCGCCAAAAGACACGTTGCTGCCTTGGTCAATTGGCCTGCATAAACTGACCCCAGTGCCCTGCGATGAACTGGCGTTACATCCTGAGTATAGCTCCACCTAGGGCCCTGTGTCTGCCGGGATAGGCTCGGGCTCCCCGAGATCTTGTACAGGATTAATCGAGTGTTGACGATGTTATTTGACAAGCCACGCAATTACTGTCGGTGGCAAAACGGATAGGAAAGTTCAGACGCATTGGCAAAGGTTCATTTGGAAGCATAACAGCAGCTCTCATCTGCTTCTGTCGATCATTCTCAACACGAATGGTTGTTAAGATATAAATGGATATATCGTCTGGTGACATGACCCCGATAGCACAATCGGGATAACCTTGAAGAATAATAGTGAAACTGATGTATCCTTACACCCACGCTTCCCATCGTCCAGTTTGTAACATCACGCACTGTTTCGAAGGTGTTGCTGCTGAAACTCTGAACGTTGTGTGGTGCCAAGCTCTGCGCTATGCCAGGCTAGGTGCACCTACACCCAGCGATCGGGCCATGAGGAAGGTCACGATCTCATGGGTGAGTGGGTCGTGCGCGATAAGCGGTGCCGGGTTACGGCAGTTTGATGGGACGGGGCGCAGGTCGTATCAGATTGGCTGTGCCACTGTTGCTGTGGGCTGATCGGCCGAAGGGGAGGTCATGGGAGGAGAGAAAGGGCAAGCGGCTCGCCCCTTGGCGTAAACAACTCGAGCGATGAAACGGTCGAAAGTTCCAGAGACGAGAGTAAGCCGGTAGCAGCACGTGGTTGAGGTGACGTCGCATGGGAAATTAATGTGAAGGATCGAGGGATATGTAAGGGAAAACGCAAAGAGAGTCGAGGGTCGCTGATGGGAACTTGGGAGCCGACGGTCGACGATGTTCAAGGCGACAGAGTAATCGGTTGCCGCGCGGAGTGTTGTTAAGTTGAGTCGTTAATTAATTGCCGCAAAGGAAAGGAGCCTCGCGTCCTCGTCACTGGTGGCGCGCACGTCCCCGCAATCCACAGGGTGACAACGAGCGGGCCTGCTGGTGGTGTGGAGGCCGGCTCGTGGGGTTGTGTCCCGACAGTTGAAACCATTACAAATAACGTTTGACGCTCACTGCTGGTGTAAAATGTCGATGCAGAAATACCCGTAGACTCAACCTCATCTCATCTCATTATCTGAAACCGCTTAATCCTCCATAGGATCACGGTGAGCCGGACGGAGCCTATCCCGGAAACACAGGGCGTAAGGCAGGAATACACCCGACGACGGGACGCCAGTCCATCGCCGGGCATTGCGGGACAATTTTAGTCTGCGAGCCAATCAACCTATCCAGAAGCATGCTTTTGGACTGTGGGAGGAAACCGGAGTACCCGGCGAAAACCCACGCGGACACGGGGAGAGCATGCAAACTCCACACAGAAAGGCACCCGAACCGAGAGATTCGAACCCGGGACCTTCTTGCTGTGAGGCGTCAGCGCTAACCACTGGGCCACCGCGCCGCCCTAGACTCAACCAAAATGTATAATTTTGGTTGGTGAAATGAAGCCTGTAGCACTTTCCAATTAATCATTACAATGAGGATTTCACAATCAAATGTCATCTCATTGTCAAAAAACGCTTAGTCCTGTACACAGGGTCGCGATGAGCCAGAGCCTATCCCGGCAGACAGGCTGCAAGGCAGAGATATACCTACGATAGGACGCCAGTCCATCACCAGACACTGAGGGCCAGTTAGTCCGCAAGCCAATTAATCTATGTAGCGGCATGTTTTTGGACTGTGGGAGGAAACCGAAGTGCCCGGCAAAAACCCACGCGGACACTGGGAGAGAACATGGAAACTCCACACAGAAAGGCAGCCGAGTCGATATTCGAACCCGGGACCCACTTGCTGTGCGGCAACAGCGCTACCCACTGCGTCACCGTGCCTCCCCCAAGCAAATCTCTGGTGGTTAATAGATTTACATTTACATCAAGTTCGGCCAACGTTCTGAACACATTCACTACAATGTCACTACGACTAGCTTTGGAGATAGCATGCCTCCTTGTTTTGACTTTTATCTTAAGGCAGAGTTATTGACAACAGTGTTGCGACTGTTTTGCTTTATTGCGATGTTGTTGAATACGGTTTGTCGAGAAATTGTGTTCGTTTGTTTGTTTGACTGCGTTGTCACTTCGCTCCTCTTGAAGGCATGATGTTGAGTGACGAGCGTGCTCCCGAGTAGGCGCGAGCGCGGGGTCATCCCAGGTGCGGCTCGTTGGTCTAGGGGTATGATTCTCGCTTCGGGTGCGAGAGGTCCCGGGTTCAAATCCCGGACGAGCCCGCGGATGAAGGATCTACTTTTTCTTTGCAAACAAAAGCTACTTTTTACATGCGGCACAAATTAAAAACTGTTCGTTTACGATAATATAAATGTCAGCGTTTTCAAGCTCGGCCGACTTTATTCACCGTCGCGCGTGCGGTTGCACGGGTTCCGATCCGCTTTAATAAACTTGTAGCCGAAAGTGAGTTTTGTCGCTGACTCGTCGTGGATTCAATTCCATGACTCAGCAGACGAGGGGCGCCATTGCTCACAATGAAACCGAAGGGAGGATGTCAAATACAAACACCATTTCTATTTGTCGCGTTCGATAAAACACTTAACGCGTTTAAATGCGAAGTAGACATGAATTGACGTGATTTAAAAAACGTGTTGTTTTTTTTTAAGCAAACAAACAAATACAAAAAAAAATCGTTGGGCTCGTCCGGGATTTGAACCCGGGACCTCTCGCACCCTAAGCGAGAATCATACCCCTAGACCAACGAGCCAGACGGGAGTACTCGCTCTCCCAATATCCTTATATGCAACATCTCGTCTGATCAAACACGCGCATCCTCGTTCTTAAATCTCTAACCTTCTTTGTAACGCGCGCTCCGATCATCGTCCTTGAAACACGCGGAACGTCCAAAATCAACACCTCGTTTAGAGACTCGCACATCATCGCAGACGCAGTTCCTCCTCGCCTTCTCCCTCGAAGGCAGCGCGGTGTCCACCATCATCCCCGTGTCCCCTGATCATCACCAGCGGGGCGACGCTGCTGCGCTGCTTCGCCCTCCCCGTGGACGCGATGCTGAAGCCGTGCGCACAGTGATATTATGTCGAGACGCTGTCATATATAAATGCGTGGCTATAGAGGTATGTACACTTAAGGACAAAGGTTGTCGACCCTTACGGGAAATGTAGTTCTCGCAGCACCGCTGTGCGTGATCCACTCGACCCCAAAGTGCTGCTGCGCTCACCTGCACAGCGCTGCACGGCACACGTGAGGAGCGACACAGGAGAGGGGAACTCTTCTACAATATTAAGAACGACCACGGGTGAACAACAAAACAAAGTTGCGGGCACGTCCCCTACCACGCAGCGTGTGCCAGGCTAGGTGCACGCCGAGACCACGTGGTCTTTATGATGAATCCACACACAGATATAGAAATTAACTTTGCCAGTCACTGTACTATATATGGGAAGCACGCAAGATATGTACAGTGTATCATACAGTACTATTCAGGTACAGTATATACGGTAACCATAAATACATGCGAATAGAGTATATTTACCTATGATTAGTTGAACTGCACTTGTATATGCGTTATTGCATGCGAATAGGTTGTCACGTAATAGATAAAAACATGAAACAACGATGTATGTGTTAATGTGAGTATAATTTAGCACTAAAGCCCTACACCAATGACACGGCGCGTTGGTGTGACCGTGGCAACGAGACGCCTTAAAGTGTTACTTTCCTGATGTTTCGTCAATCATTTACGTCGATTTAAAACGTTACCATTCTCAATCATAGCTAATGACAAGCACAAAGCTCGCTAAAGTATCATTTAAACAAAACACAGCATAGTGTTCCGTTCCAAATCGTATTTTTTGCGCGTAGTGTCGGTATTAACTGGTTTACCTCCGCTAAATACACTCGAGTGAGTAGATTTAAAAGTTAAGCAAAGCGAATCGTGTTCGTTTAAACTTTACTTTCAAAGTTTGAAATCCACTCGGACTTAATCCACAGTCGCAATGTTCATCACTGTTAAATATGCAGGTTCGTACAAGCTGCTTGTGTAGTAATGGTTAATACTTAACCTCATTTGCTTAATGGCCTGTACTTAACATTTAAAACTCCAATGACTTCACCTGTTATAACATTTGTTCTACCCTCGGTTACTTTTTATAGAATAGTTTTCTTTGTACTTCGTTAATGATTTTTAGCTTTCCCTAGGCCTTCATAGCTAAACGTTTACCTCTATTACCGAAAACATTTACTCTGCATCTCACCGTGTGAAATAAGAATGTATTATAACATTGTACTCCATCGTAACAGTACAAGACAGGCTTGTTATATAAGTTAATTAAAATTGCTAAATAGGTAAAGCATCTAGTGTTACAATACGTCATGCTGTTATTGCATTAACTGTAGCACCTGATTCATTGTGATTCAAATAACAATACGGATGTTTGTAGCACTAATTACCATCACAATACGTGTATGCGTGTTTAATTGCATTCTTAAACGTTAATTGTATGGGGAAGAGAATATTGTTACGGTATTATTACAAAACTATCCAATAGACTCCTAAAGAAAGTGTTTGTTGTGTTTTGTCGTCTTTATTCGCAAAGGTGCACGCGTATTTAAATTCAGAGTCTATATAAATTGCCTGTGTAATAATTATAAACTACACTTCTACTAGAGCGCTCTTCACCCGAGGGTCACAAAGCACTGCACAGAGCTATGGAGAGAACGGCACTGTCAGCAACAACGACGACACATGAACGGCAAATCAACAACAACAAAGTTTTTTTTAGTAACTCATACACGCTGTAACTAAGATAGTGTTTGTTTTAGCTTGTTACAGCCTGGTCTCTATTATTCCGCAGTAACATTGTATTTCACCAGCAGAGAGCGACCCAAATGCGCTCTGCGACTCTGACCGGGATACCAGGGGGTGGGTAGCCAGCACGACGCCCGACCGCCTTTGTCTCCCCAGTGCCGATGCTTTAGCACTACAGTTCAGTGTCAGTACCCGGTTAATCCTGTACAGGGGGATGAAGCCTATTCTGGCAGACACAGGTTATACCCAAAATGTGACGCCAGTACATCGCAGGGCACCAGGGGGTAATTTACTCAGCAGGACAATTAACCTAGGCAGCAGCGTGTCTTTAGACAGTGGGAGGAAACCAGAGTACCCGGCGAAACCCATGCGGACACGGGGAGAACACGCACACTTTAAGCACTGCACTCATTAAGGGTTGATTTGACCTGCAGGGCGGCCCAAATAAACAGTTTCAGATGTTAGTCACCACCGATGGTGCCGCCGCTTGCCTCACGCGACCCCCTCGTGAATATTTGAATGCTTCTGGTGTTTGTTGTTCTTGTTCCAGACAGGCAGCAGGCTCTGTTCAACCCGTCTTGCCAGGCTCGCCTTCTGCTTCGCTCCATCCGCATCAAGATTGGCGCCGACCAAGACGGTCAGAAACTGCAAGTGCCTGGCAGTTTTTAAACAGAGCAATAACGCACTTGATTTATTCATAGCCCGGTGAATTTGATGGCACCACCTGCTCTCATTGAGTCTGCCAGATGCTGCAGCAGCTGCACAGTCGATCTGGGCTCCAAGGACCTATTACGATCCCATCCCACCAATGGGGGGTTTTTATTTTGTGTGTGGGTATGGGTGCCCTCGTATCCCCATAGCAATCAGTACCTCCTTGCTGTTTCCTCGAATCACGACTGGGTGTAGGTAATACAATAACAAGGACTTTATCCAGGGAAGCCTTTGTACCTTAATAATTTTCAGTAAAGTTTTGCATTGGGATGTTTAGATAATTACTTAAGGAGTTTGTTTGAATGTGGAAGCAAACCGGTAAATGAAGAAAACCAAATGAATTTGAGGTGAAACACTCGTGCCCTCTCAGAGACGAGTGAATATTTAAAGTTTGCTTTTCATGAGACTCCTCACGTGTGATCATTGATGTGTAAATTGTGACTGTGCTGAAAGCATCAACTTACTGTACTTAAAATACCCAGTTTAATCAATCAAATCCATATCTGGATATAAACCGAAGTTTATAGCTCAGTACTCTGGCCCCTAAGTCACGTTGCCGCCTCCACATGACGAGATATCTAACCGTGTTGGTGGATCCCCCCCCCCTCATTAAACTTCAGCTGAGCTGGAGCTGTGCGATGAAACGGGGCAGCTGAAGCACGTGTCTGCATGGCCGGAGCGGCTGGCGAGCGAGCTGCTGGGCGAGAGAGAGACGCTGGTGGCCGTGCGAGTCTGCAGTGAGGAGATTTCTGCACGCAGCCAGATCTGCATCGTCCTCTATAGCAGTGATATTTAACTCCAATCCTTATGTCCCACCACGCTCCACGTTTCTAAATTACCAATCTCATCTCATTGTCAGAAACCGCTTAGTCCTGTACAGGGTCTCGGTGAGCTGGAACCTATCTCGGCAAACACAGGGTGCAAGGCAGGGCAATACTCACGATGGGACGCCAGTCCATCACTGGGCGCTGATGGCAATTTAGTCTTACAAGCCAATTAACCTATGCAGCAGCATATTTTATGGACTGTGGGAGGAAACCGGAGTACCTGGCGAAAACCCACGCGGATACGGGGATAACATGCAAACTCCACACGGAAAGGCAACCAAGCCGAGATTCGAACTCGGGACCTTCTTGCTGTGAGGCGACAGCGCTACTCACTGTGCCACCGTGCCTGCCTAAATTACCAATCTTTGCTATTTTTTCCAATAAAGCCACTACACACTGCATGCACCTGCAGGTTGATAATCATGGAAATCTGTAACGTATATATATTTGTTGCTCATTACCACCAAACATTCAATTCATACAATGGCATCTCAGCGAGCAATACAATAATCACCACGTTTTAGCGTGAAAATAATCAAAATTCCAAAGGAAACAATGTGTGAACAAAACTGTAAAGTGACTAAATCACTGTCCATAACTTGTTCCTTTTGTCATCCTGTATAGGAGAGGGTGACCAGTTGACATATCGACCTCTACTGGATGACCCAGACATCATCACACCCAAGTTTCTCGGTACAAATAACACATTGTTTTAATTATTTCCTGTCCAACATTCACATGCTCTTAAGCTCCCGTTAACTGAAATACGAGCGGTGTGACAAAGCCATCTGTAAAGAAGCTGTTTGATGATGCGGATACCCTCTTGCAGCACGCTTGGGCAGCCGTGACAACTCCAGGCCAATGACAAGTGCCAGAAATAAAATCAAGAAAGTGGCCAAAAAACCTGCTGTGAGGCGTCAGCGCTAACCACTGCGCCACCGTGCCGCCCATGTACATATCCGTAGCTATGAAAGCAGTTGTGTACAATTTATTGAGTAGTAAGGGTGCATGGCCCATCCTAACCACTAACACCAGTATTACTATGACAATTACACCATCACCACCACTGCAACCACACCATTAATACAATGACCACCATGTCCATACCACCAACAATCACCATGACCACCCTTGGATTCAAATATCTATAGTTATTCATGCAATACAATGCACATGTAAGCACAATGCACCAGCAGCAGACATTTGAGGGCTTGATTAATAAAATTGTACATATTTATCAAACTATTATTTAAATTGATTGTGCTCACGATATATATACTTTGAATTGATCATGTTATAATCGTTTTTTTTCTTCAAATTATGTACAATTAAATTAGATTCGTGTAATGATGTTCATGCAGATGATCCTACAGTATTTTTACATAAGAAACAAAACACTAAAAAGCCACGAGTCAAAACAATTTTGCTTATAGATAACTTTAAGAATGGTTAGAAATTTTGCCCAAGATTCCATTAGGCAATAATTGCTGTGATGACAAATGTTTCCTTGAAACACATGATAAAAAGAACAAAATACACGGTACAGACGACGGAATGAGAGAGAGGAAAAGAGGCAGAAGAGAGATAATATTTAAATTAAATAATGAAACAAAACGGAATTGAATCTTGTATCAAATCTTGACCGGAAATTTGTGGGTAAACCGTTCGACGCAATAGTATCACGGGTGAAAAACATGAAGAACCTGTATGCGATGATGTGATGAGCTTTTGTTTCTTTATTTTCTTTGCTCTTTCAGGGCCTGCAAAATCTGTTGGGTGCTCCAATGGCAAGATGTCCACAGTCAGAAGCAGATCCAGACAATCCAGGAACTGACTTTTAACATTAATAAACAAAATCCCATGTAAAACATGATTTAGATTGAATAATCAGTAGCTTTGGTAAAAGTTTGAATATTAATGAAGTTGATAAGGCCTCCAACGTGGAAGGTGAAACGCCACAAGAGAGAGGACGAACACCCACCGGGGCTATTCCTAAACGCATGTTTTGTTCAGTGCAATGCTTAATTCAATCAATGCTGTGCTAGAGTAATCATAACATTTGTAATTTTAGGTACATGTATACAAATAAAAGTTGTGACATCTATGTGTATGGCCGTTTTGTCAATCCTCTGTTGTATGATAGCTTCCCCATGCCATGTGGGTCTTAGCGATAATTTGACCATACCTCACCATTCTGGGCAATGTATGTTGATCTCGGTAAGAAGCAGACAAATGAGCATAGAAACAGTTATATAACAGTATATTTAGTTGTTCAAATATCAAAATTACCCACACCGTGGCAGTCCTGCAATGTGGCGGTCACCCTATCCAGGCTCAAGCCTTAGCTCAGAATAACGAACAACACCAGGCACATTCCAGGTGATTCAGTTATGACAGCAAATACTTTTAATATGTATTGCCATATGTTGTAATTTTACACGCAATGCGCATACCTATTCAATCAAAACAACACGCTTATTTGCTGGTTCCCTCATTTATTGTAACTGCGCACAAACCAACGATTCTTAATGCCGAATAGATTGTATATACAATACACAATGCACTTACAGACAAAAGTACATTTTCCGACAGAAAAATTACATGCAGCATCCGCAGTATTCATACAAATATATATGAAGCACGGATACAATTGACAATACAGTATAATCTTTTACAATTGTACATCTATTCACAACCAACTCCGTTAAAGTATTGCAACCACATTTTCAGACATTTTAGACAATTTTAAGCATGTTTATTTTTCATATAAAATAAATCCAACGCATTCAATCTAAACATTACCAGCAAAAAAATGATCACTGTTGATTTAACTTCCAGTCACATTTCAGTGTACCTTAGCCTCAAAGAGATACGAACTGTAACTTGTGGCATGTGAGTTACCAAGTGATGACAGATGTGCAAGGTAGCTAGCTTACAATCAGGTATGCTCTAAACAAACGTTTACTCTACCATGGGTACGCAAAAGGCAGTCTGTTTGGGACAGAAAATCTCTTATGCAATGTTAAAACTGGTCAGTAATGCATTGGGTGATGAAGTCCCAAAGTTGTGTTCTCACTGTTGTGATGCACTGTGCATTCCAGACACATTCCAAGACAGCTCAGCAGACTGCAATCTTGGTACAACTCATGTCTCTTTATCTTCACGCCTCCTTCTTGACCTCCGTAGAAGTGGCAGGTGGTGCAGCGTGCCCATTGCGTACCGCTCCCTCTAATGACGCCAACTTGTCGGCCTGTAGCTTGCGCAGATAATCATGTGGACCTTTGCCCTGAAAAAAAATCAATGCATTTTAAACTTTGACCTTTAAAGTCTTAACAGCCAATAACACTTACATTCTAATTCTACGAAGAAATAATTTCACTAAATATTTTTTTAGCATTTACAGACCTTTGATCAATTCACTGCTGGATGAGCGACTCACCCATGATCCACGCCCTACGGATCATGAGTGTTATTTTGCCACGCTTCATCATGATGCTGAGTGCAATGTTGGCGAAGGCACACATGTTAGAACATAGACGTACAGAACAAGGTGCTTTTCTATACTGCCTTCTGCTGCACCAAACATAGCCTCACTAAGTAGCCCCAATAATAATGCCATCAGCTTGTTATGAGCATGGCCAGAAGGATTTCCATTCAGAGCTCTTGCGTAGCAGTGCATCACCCCACGTCAGAAGACGGCCCGGGAGAAAGGATATCAGAACTCACAACATCTCTCATCTCATTATCTGAATCCGCTTAATCCTATATAGGGTCACGGTGAGCCGGAGCCTATCCCGGAAACACAGGGCGTAAGGCAGGAATACACCCGA
>JAZEWT010000014.1:14479154-14490075 GCA_036362905.1 Mordacia mordax | reverse complement strand
TTCCTGCCTTACGCCCTGTGTTTCCGGGATAGGCTCCGGCTCACCGTGACCCTATATAGGATTAAGCGGTTTCAGATAATGAGATGAGATGAGACTTTCAAATATAACTATAATTTAAAAATGCTAAATTATAATACATATAAATTATAATACATTGGGAAATGGTATTATAATAATTGCATTTCTAGAGCACGCATTAACCAAGGTAATTGTTATTATTAAATGTCTTCTCCGCACATGTTAACCCATCTGTGGTATCGGTGTCATGTAACACCACGTATGCTCTATGAATGAGGGACATTTCCCAAAACGTTGCTAGGTTATATGGGGGGTGTGTTTTTTATTTTAAGACCCCAGTATGAATTACCAATGTTAGTGTTTTGTCAATTTAATTTATGCAGCACTGTCAATTCAGCAGCATAACAGTGTTTTTTGCTTCAGATAAAAATAATCACTTTGGAACGTACTCAGTGAGTAGTACATCACCCTCTGTTATTGAAGAGTCCGTGAAATTAAACATCACAGAATTACTTTGGAAATCATTTCAAGTTATCTCTTGTCCACGCCAGTGGGTAACACTTTCCGACAGAATCTACACCAATCGGTCCACAATACAGAGTCTACACGAGACAGTCTACAATACAGGCAGTACACCAGTCAGTCCACAACACAGTCTACACGAGACAGTCTACAATACAGGCAGTACACCGTCGGTCCACAATACAGGCAGTCTACACGAGACAGTCTACAATACAGGCAATACATGCAGTCTACACGACACAGACAGTCTACACGAGACAGTCTACAATACAGGCAATACATGCAGTCGACACGAGACAGTCTACAATACAGGCAGTACACCGTCGGTCCACAATACAGGCAGTCTACACGAGACAGTCTACAATACAGGCAGTACACCAGTCGGTCCACAATACAGGCAGTCTACACGAGACAGTCTAGAATACAGGCAATACATGCAGTCTACACGACACAGACAGTCTACACGAGACAGTCTACAATACAGGCAATACATGCAGTCGACACGAGACAGTCTACAATACAGGCAGTACACCGTCGGTCCACAATACAGGCAGTCTACACGAGACAGTCCACAACACCGGCAGTATACGCGATAGTCTACAGTGCAGTCCACGCTAGACGGTCTACAATACAGTGCACACAAGGAAGTGCAAACGGCACTCGCAATAGCACTGACAGCACTGTACCGCAGTGTAACCAACAGTACTGTAAGAGAGCGGTAAACGTACTGTACTGGAGGCCTGACTAGAACGCCACACGCAGTACACGTGTGCTTTCATGAGTACTGTAAAGAACAGAGTGTGCGACACGTCGGACACCTTACCCGGCCGAGTCGCCCACCACCACAACCAGCAACGGTGTTCCAACTTATACCCTCCTTCCTCTGCTCGAGCTTGATGAAGCTGCCTCCCTCCGCGACGGTGGTGGGGCAGCCTCAGTCTGTTAAGACTCTGCAGGTTGCGAGCGACGGCTCGTGGGGCCGCTCGCTCGATGGAGGGTGGGGGGGGACGTTCGATGTTGACAAGTCGCGAGCGACGGCGCGTGGGGCCGCTCGTTGGGCCGCTCGCGCGATGTGGGCGGCCGCCCTTCTCGCCGCCGCACGCCACCTCGGCAGAGCTGCGCGCATTGGCCGAGGGCCCTCTCCTGACCGCCGCTGCGTCACGATGATGACGCCGCCCGCACGTCGTGCAGCGCCAATCAGCGGCGCCCCGCCTCGCACGGACGCCCCCGCACGGCGAGGAGGAGGCACGCGGGTGCTCCGGGCTGAGACTCTGCGCGACACCGTGACGCACTCGAGATGCGCTGCAGCCTCACAGCAATAGGCGCCTGTGTTCGATTCCCAGCTCGGGTGCCACTTCTCTTTGATCTCATCTCATGATCAGAAACCGCTGAGTCCTTTCTTGTGCTAAGAAAATGCAAGCTTTATCAATTGTTAACCAACACATTCCTTGCACCCCGTCATTTTACAGGCACTAAACACTCGTTTGTACATCTCATCTCGTTGCCAGAAACAACTTAGCCCTGTACAGGGTCGCGGTGAGCCGGAGCCTATCCCGGCAGACACTGGGCACAAGGCAGGGATATACCCACGATGGGACGCCAATCCATCACCGGGCACTGCAGGCAATTTAGTCTGCGAGCCAATTAACCTATACAGCAGCATGTTTTTGGACTGTGGGAGGAAACCGGAGTGCCCGGCGAAAACCCATGGGGACATGGGGAGAGAACATGCAAACGCCACACAGAAAGGCCCCTGAGCCGAGATTCGAACCTGGGACCTTCTTGCTGTGAGGCGACAGCGCTACCCACTGGGCCACCGTGCCGCCCTGATTTAATTCATGTGTGTGTTATTACTCCGAGGCGGTGTTGGAGAATGCTTATAGTTATTTAACTCAATGAACTATACACCGTAAGCACAGTTGGTAACGTCTTTCTGGACTCATTAACACAACTGGTTTTATCACGCTTCCTCTCTTATCCACATCAGGCTTCATCCATTGCTAGGCTCTCAACCGCATCGACGACCCCACCTTCCATCCGGCATCGCCTTATATACCTTTCCTCGGTCCCGCCCCTCGCTCCTCCCCCATCTCTGCTTTGGGCCACCTGTCCCTGGTTTTGACCAGGGAAAGTGCCGGGGCAACTGGGCCTCCTTCCCCTGCGTGCGCTGGGACCAATGGGAACCAGTGGTGGGAAAAAAAACCCAAAGTATTGGAAAACTATCAAACTCATCGAGTCTCAACAAACCTTTACTGAGGCCTCTGTATTCAGGTCGTTACACATGTATTCAATTATTGCCCTGATCGTGTCACGTTGCAACTTTGCAAAGTATCTCGCCAATCAGCTGTGTGCTGTTCTCTCGGCTCGGACTCGATCGTATCATTGTCATATAGCAGTGAGCACAGATATGACCTAAGCAGCCACAGAGCTCTCTAAAAGCCAGGTTATATTTCATACACAATTGTCACTACGGATAACATATTTCACAATACTGCTGGTGTAGGCTCCTTGCTAATAATAATAAAATAATATTTGCACATCCAGAAGGCCTTTCACCTGAGGGTCACAAAGCCCTGCACAGAGTTGTTGAAAGAACGGCATGTTAGCAACAATAACAACATCAGAGTAGATCAATTAGAGCAAAACAATGGCTATAAAGCAATGAAGAACATAAAATAACACATAACATAATTGTTCGACAAATAAAGGAAGGAATAAGTATTCCTGAGCAGGCGCAAGTAAACAGCGAGCCATCGTCTGAGCATAACAACACTGAGCAGCATCAACAGTTCCAGCCAGGCTTAGTTGCTAATTTCTTGCAAAGTGCTGTTCTGTATTATAATTAATAATAACACCAATCATGCATTGTCTGAATGTGCCGCTTTCTTCCGTTGAAACTCCCACGGGAAACTAATGGCCGGGTCACAGTTGTGTGGGTTATTGTGGTGGTTGTTGGTGGTGGTGGGGGTGGGTCTCTATGAATGCTCCATCAGCTTTTTGGTTCGAGAGCAAAGTTGGCGATGAAAACGGGAAGCCAGGGTGCACGGGTCAGCAATAACTGCCTGAAAAAGAGCACAGTAATCCCAGCAGAAATGTGCCTGGCGCAAGCCATACGGCATGCTCAGACTTAGTTGCTTCTAATAGAGCTCAGTGTATCGGTATACGTCTGCAAGATCTACATGTGCGTCTCCTCCCTTCACCCGTGCTGTTAAAGATTTCACATCAGGTGATGGCCAAGAATTGGATTGCGGTGGTGGTTCAAGTGGGGCTGATCAGCCTGGCAGGTATGTGTCTGGATTTTCATTTAAAAAGCAGATTATATAGCTCGTGGATATCCGTGACTGAAAATACGCCTATCGCAGAGATGGAGAAATGAAATCAGCTCGTGTGTTGGTGTTATGTTGACTAGTTGGGAGACGGTGACTGGTTGGAAACGGTTTCATACCTAAACGCTCATTAATTGGTTAAAAACATTTTAGGGCGGCGCGGTGGCCCAGTGGTTAGCGCTGACGCCTCACAGCAAGAAGGTCCCGGGTTCGAATCCCTCGGCTCGGGTGCCTTTCTGTGTGGAGTTTGCATGCTCTCCCCGTGTCCGCGTGGGTTTTCGCCGGGTACTCCGGTTTCCTCCCACAGTCCAAAAGCATGCTCCTGGATAGGTTGATTGGCTCGCAGACTAAAATTGTCCCGCAATGCCCGGCGATGGGCTGGCGTCCCGTCGTCGGGTGTATTCCTGCCTTACGCCCTGTGTTTCCGGGATAGGCTCCGGCTTCACCGTGACCCTATATAGGATTAAGCGGTTTCAGATAATGAGATGAGATAATGAGAGATGAGAGAAAACATTTTAATATTGAGAAGATTGCTTGGGCAATTGTTCGTTGTGCCGATTCACAGCTGCCTGCTGCCGTCTTTCTGCTTGTTTGCGCTTTGTCAGCGAATTGTGAGAGATGCAATTTGCATGAACGACGACCCAATATGAAACTAAACTATTGGAATTTGCAACCAAAACACGCTTTATACGCTCTATGTAGTGGATAGAGACCACTCTGTCAGCAGTGGCATGGGTCATGTAACAGCAGGGCTGCACATTTGCCTCGTTCGACCTGTGGATTCCTCCACAGTCACCTCCACGTGCCCTCACTTCGACCGTGCGACGCTGCGCGAGATTGTCATGGGGAACACTCAGCCCCGCGTGCGCCACGTTATCTTCACGGCCCGCGACCCCCGGGACTCCGGCCCTTCTGACCGCGGTGACCCCCCGGGCGTCAGTCGTGACCCCGACCCTGAACCCGACGAGTTCGCCTCCTGGAAAGTCGAGCCCACCACCGCACCCATCGTGCGCTGCCGATATTACCTGCTGCCTGATAACTACTACGGCGGCACTGAGTACGGCACTGCTGCTGCTGCTGGCACTGTTGGTGATGACAATGGCGAAGCTGGTGAAGGTACTACTGGTCGTCGTGGTGGTAATGGTAGTGAAAGAGTATGTGGGGGGCAATGCATGAGGTGTGTGAATTAACCGTCGTCCGTACGCTGTGCGTGTGATGGTGTGAATGTGTGTTATGTGATGGCGTGAACTAGGGCTGAACGAACCAGGATACGTGCAGAGCTGTCTAAACAGCATTATAGCCCCCGGGCAGAGCAGTGCACTGGGGCCCCTACCCACACAACCACTTACAGGAATAAAATTGTGAATGCTCGATAAAATTAAATATATATTCATTGGTGCTTCCAGCAAAATCAGTCTTTAAGCATTTAAAAACATGCTGTACAGCAGAGATTGATCAACACAAATTTATGAACAACATAACATGCGCCTTGAAAAACACATTTTCAACATATAAACGATGCTCAATTGGTAAACCAGAGACGGAGATGGCACAGTATGAAGTTACTATGAATTCTTATTAATCAAGTGTTTAACACAAACATTTGCGAAATTTCTTTACATTGAATTGCTTTGTAATTGTCTTGAAGTCAATGGTCTTGAGGATGTCATTTTCCATACACATGAGTGAAAGCCTCATGCGCCTCTTGTTGACAACCCTCACGGCGTACTCGGGGTCTTCTTCAACAGTAGTGTTATCTCATCTCACTGTCAGAAACCGCTTAGTCCTGTACAGGGTCGCGGTGGGCCGGAGCCTATCCCGGCAGACACAGGGCGCAAGGCAGGGATAAACTCACGATGGGACGCCAGTCCATCACAAGGCACTGCGGGCAATTTAGTCTGCAAGCCAATTAACCTATGCAGCAGCATGTTTTTTGGACTGTGGGAGGAAATCGGAGTATCCGGCGAAAACCCATGCGGACACGGGGAGAGAACATGCAAACTCCACACAGAAAGGCACCCGAGCCGAGATTCGAACCTGGGACCTTGTTGCTGTGAGGCGATAGCGCTACGCACTGGGCTGCCGTGCCGCCCTCGCAGTAGTGTTGAGGCTCGCAAAGAACCCTACTGGGCAGTTGGAGGCGGTCGCTCTCCAACAACAGCACAGGGCAAGCGGAGCGATGCTCACAACAATGAGCGGAAGAGTGAGCGACTAAAACACAGCAAGGTGCAAGGTAGGGAGCGCAGGTGGTGCAAATGTCAGTCATTTGTCAGGCAATCGATAACACTAAGGGGTGACCCGTGACCTGCCAGCGAGCCTTTGACACTTCACGTGGGCCCAAAGTGCATCTAGCCTGGTATAAGCGCCGTGGTGACGTCACCGGCACTTAGTGGCGAATGAGGCTTGTTGTTGATATTGTTGGCGGTGGTGGTATTGATGGAGGTGTTTGTGTGGTGGTGGTGGGGGTGGTGTTGCTAATTGGTGGAGGGGTTTGATGATGGTCGTGGTTCAAGCCACTTCGGTGTTGGTTTGACTGGTGGTGGTTGTGCTGGAGGAATAATAATAATAATAGCATTTCTAGTACGCTCTTTACCCGAGGGTCACAAAGCGCTGCATAGAGCTGTGGAGAGAACGGCACGTCAACAAAAACGACAAAAGAACGACAAATCAGCAACTCTATATTTTTGTTGGTTTTTTTGCTTACAAATCCAGCAGCGAAGAGAACGGCTTGTCAACAAGAACAACAGTGGTTAATAAATCGTTGCAGTGGTGGTGTTTGCGCTGATTCGTACGTTTCAACCAGAAAATATACGTGTAATATTTTTATGTTTTTATTAATTTATAACCCCATTTAGAAGCTTGAATATTTTGAACTACAATAATGTACTTCCATCCCTCCACCCGCCCCTGGAAGTTCAGAAATGCCCTTGTGTTTGAGAGTGAATTTAGTGGTGGATAAAGCATTGGTTAATGGAGACAATGGTGCTGATATTGTCTTAGGGTAGAGATGGCAACAGAGGTATTGTATAGCGATAGCCTTTGTCTGCAAGTAACAGTTGACGGTGATGATGGTGTGGTTGGTGACGATTGGTCTGCGAGTTGTGGTGGTCTTTCAGCCGTGCTGGTGGATGCATTGCCAGCAGTTTTGTTATCGCTTGTTTACGCAGGAAAGCCTCACCCGTAGAGCTACATGACTGAGTAGGATCCGGCCATGTTTTTGCTGAAGGGTCGATGATTGCTATGTACAATCTCAATTGAATAATATGCGGGTCATTTTTTGAAATTTGACAACTTTGGACCCTGACGTTGGAAACAGCGCATATTTTATGGTTAATAAACCCCAAGTAACAACCAGAGCGGCTGCTCAATTTGAGCCTCTCCAACAAGCGGTGAATGCGTTCCGCCATAGCACCAACGCAGTTTGGAGCCATTTCTGCTGCCTTTTGTTGCTAGAGGTGGTGCTAAAAGCGCGTTGTTGTTGGTGGTGGAGTTGCCGGTGAAGGTGCCGGTGGAGGTGGTGCTGATGACGGTGGTGGAGGCTATGTTCCAGCAGACCCAGGAGACGAGGTGGCGAGTCGCGAGCGGATCCTGCTACTGAAGGAGAACCTCGCCAGGGCGGGCTTTGACGCCACTCTACCCACGACGATCCTCATTCACGGGTAACGCGCCACACGTTATTCGCTCTCTCTCTCTCTCTCAGAGAAAACGACTCAGGGCCGTGAGGAGGAACCACATGCAAGTGGGAAAAGTAGTAGCCACGTGGTGAATTGGCATAAATTGCCCAAGCTCTACAGTCCACTTTATATTGCAATGTTTTCAACCAATTAAGGATCGTTTACATGTGGGAATAAATCAAATCGCCTGGAAAAACCAGCGCATATCAGGGAGAAACAATCTATCTCGTACAGATGACAGAGTTGGAGACTACATTATTGCTGTGCTGCCTTCTCGTTGTGAGTCAGTATATAGCTCCTCCTCGACACTCAAGGGAAAGTGAGTTTGATAACATTTGTCTGGTTCATCAATGCTCGCTGCCCCCACAGTGTTGGACTACAGACCACGTGCATGGCTACCACCACTGTCCGGTTAATCTTCATTTGACATCCGCCCACGCACAAATATGGGGTTATCAAAATATGTAGTCGTATAAATTGCCTCTATGTGTAACGACCTTAATACAGGGGCCCCGGCTGTAAGGGTCGGCAGCGCGACGAATAAGTGGAACCTGTTGTGCGGTGACGACAGCAGGAGGCGAGCAGCAACTATGGTACAAACAGCTCTCTTTATTAAGAGTGCGGAGATACAGCCGACTGGAGCAGTACACGGGCGTGCGATAGCGCGGAGTGAGGTGAAGTTCCGGCCCCGCCCCTATGGCATAGGCCGGTTTATATAGGGCCTGTGGTTACCCTGATTGGGTCCCGTGCACAGGTAAGTGGATTATTATGCACCTGTGCACAGGTAAGTGGATTATTGTGCAGGTGTCCCAATCAGGGTGGATGGGACCGCCATACAACCCTTACACCGGCAGAGGTCTGTTGAGACTCAGCTAGTCTTCTAGTTATCCTGCCCCTTTCAAACTGTTCCCCAGTTTCCCACCTCTTTCAAACTCATTGGTCCCAGCGCACGCAGCAGAAGGGACCACGATTGGCCAGGACCAAAGTTAAATGGATGAATGCAAGGATAAGTGAGGAACGAGGGACAGGACCAGGGAGGGTCTATTTAAGGAAAGGCGGGTGGGAGGCTGGGCCATTGGTGAGAGCTCCGTCGGGATAACTACGGCCGACCTGGGATAGAATCCGGCAATGGATAGGATCTCTTGTCGAGGGTACTTTCAAGTCCCAGTGATAGCCCACGTTATAACCCCAGTTACCCTGCTAGCTGTTATACCTCTCGACTTAAGCCCTTTAAAGTGACTACAACACGTAGTATTCCTAAACATTCCTGTAATAAGCACCTCCTGTTTAAACGCCGTCTCCAAGTCATTATATATGTGTTGAAGTGTATCATTTCCAGAAATTTATGTGGTGTCACAGACAACGTAATTATTGAGAGTTTATTACTGTTACCAACATGTAGAGGAAAATCCATATACAGTTCAAGCATTTGAAGGCAGAAATCACAACTTCTGTGCAGAGAATCACTGAAAAGCACGCTGCACTTATGCAAAACTGCAGTAGACATCTGTACATTGTATTGGATGCAAAGAGATCACTTATTGAAATTGTTTTCAAGTCAATAAGTTCTCCGTGCTTTATTGCTGTTGTGATATCAATGCAGATGCAAATCAAACTAGAATCTTTTTTTTGTTTTTACATATGTAATAAACACGGGTACTGGACATGGTGGTCTAGATGGCTTGTGACCCCAAATTAATTCTCGAAAACCTAATATTTTTATATACCAACGGGTGTTTAATCTAATGTAAGCAATTTGGCATAGACATTTTATTAATCTGCAATAAATAAGTAAAAGTTAGGTCGCGCAAAAAAATGTGTCGTCAACTCTCCACCACTCGATACAACCAATTAGTAAGGTTTGTCACGTGAACATAACGTGCCAATTTTTCACTGTCTCAGCACACCGGTGCATTGAAGAGTAAGCCCACAACATTTGCAATGAAATATGACGTTTCGCTGATAATTACAATCAGCATCATCAGGAACTCGCACCAATTTTGGATGAGCAGCTTCAGGAGAGCGCTGTTACGATAACATTGGTCACGAAAGCCTTCGAATTAAAGTAAGGGCTGTTTGACTCATAAATGAATGAACAAAGAAAATCAAATGTTAGAGGTCAAATAAATGGGGGCTTGGGGAGAGTCACAAAGCATCTGGACCACGCTGTGCCTTGAAACACCTGTGACTCAGACGAGCCCCCATGTCCAGGTACCGCGCATCTGGCACAGAGCCTGACTGGATCGAGGGGATTGCGGCGGCCACGCTGGAGGCCACGCAGGGTCGCAACAATGTGATTGCGGTCGACTGGATCAAGGGCGCGAGCACCTCCTACACGCGGGCCGTGCGATACGCACGCGTCACCGCTGCCGCCACGGCCGCCCTCATCAAGGATCTAACCGTGAGAGTCCGGCTCAGAAAGCAAACAAAACGTTGTCGTCTTCATCCTCATGCGTCATTGTCGCACCTGTCATCATCACTGTGAGGAACCAGCTCGGATCATACAGAACATCATCGTCGACATCATTGTCATCACGATTTCGGTCATCGCAAAAAGTGTAACCACTATTATTATCACAACCATGGTAGTAAAATAAGACCTCACCATGGCAGAAAAACATAGTCTTCGTTAGTATCATCATCTGTGTGTACTCCCGTGTGTGTGCATGTGTATGTGCGGAACGGTGGCGCAGAGGTTAACGCACTGCACTACTTACCCGATAGCAGGATCATGTTTACCATCTGTGTCAAATATCGAAACCGTTCCTGGGCTTCCCCTATGTCGACTCAGTTTTAAATGCGTACCCGTTGCAACTTGCACACAACACCCTATCAAGTGCCGTTCCGGTCTTCCTAGGTGCTCGTTAACAAAGCTCGTCAAAACATTGCTCTGGGCGAGAGACACTGCCCAGTGATAGCGCGTTTGGCACTTTATGCTGTTGTTGTTGCTAATGTTTAGGTTCCAATCCAGCACTCCAACCCCGATTAATACTGCAGATGTGGTCGATCATAAAAATTCACGTCACCTGCATCTCAGCGAACGTTAAAGTTCCTGTGATGTTATTTACAAGAAAAGGCAACTGTGTGCTAACGTCGTCCGAATTTAAAAACTTACACAAATTACTAAATTGAGATTATAAAAAAAAATACAGCAGTCTATTTGAAAAAGAGCTAGGAGACTTTCGTGGATAAACAAGCATAAATGTAATGTTGCTGCTTAGACTGCTGCCCCCGCGACCCGGCACCGGATAAAGCGGATGAAGATGGATGGATGGATGGAAATGTAATGTTAATATTTCATCTCATTGTAAAAAAACGCTTAGTCCTGTACAGTGTCGCAGTGAGCCGGAGCCTATCCCGGCAGACACAGGGCGAAGGTAG